>VZRO01007534.1:544389-559982 GCA_013397915.1 Daphoenositta chrysoptera | reverse complement strand
TCGTCGCACAGCCCCCTCCCCAGCCACGCTCCACTGCCGACCCCCCGGCTGCGGACAGCACGGGGAAGAGGGGGAGGAGGGTGCCCTCCCCAGGGTGAGGGGGGACGGAAAGTGGTGGAAGGGCCCGAAGCGGCGGGGGGGATCAGTGGCTCTCTGTGCACCATCACTGATGCTTTCCAGATTCGGCTTTATCTCAAATCTCTTCCCCAAAGGAACAGGGCAGTTCAAAGCATCTCTGCTGCGACGGCTGTTTGTCCTTGCGTACAGCTGCCACTTCCCCACCATTCATAAAGACGGAGATTAATGACAGCAGACTTTGACAAAGCAGCGCATCAGGTCTGGCGCGTTGTACCATATCCTATATGGTATATATCCCATACCATGTGTTTTCGCGGTCAGGCTGCTCGGGACCAGGAGAGCGAACCTGCAAAACCACCGTGCCTCTGCGAAGTGTTCGGCAGATGCGCTGGCTTTGATCACCACCTACCTTCCTACAAGTACGAAAAGCTCCCGCGACATGACGGGGTGCGAATCAGCCTTTCTAGAACTTTCACCTGCCGTCTGAACGACCCCATTTTGCAGTCAGAAAAATCAGGGAAATGTGAGCAACTGATTGTACTCATATATGATTACAGCCAGAAAAGTCAGGGATATGCAAGGAACAAAGGGTAACAGGAGTAACAAAGGGGTGTAAGATTTGAGCAACACACTTCTATTTTTTTTCCCCTGCTGCAGGCAACATTTAAACATGTAATTTCACCATTCTGTGCCTCAGTTTCCCATGTCTCTAAGAGGAAGTTCCTGATAACAAAATAAATAAATAAACAATGCAGATCCCCATTTGTGAATCAGCTATGATTAAGCTGTTAATCCCTTTGGTATGTTGTCCAGTACCCGGAAAAAGGCTAATGATAGCTGATCTTGGAAACTCCGGGATTTTTCTGAAGTTTTTCCTGACTTTCACAGCATCCAATGTAACCACGGTCTGCTGTGCTGTGAACTGCAAGCTTCAAGGTATTTCTCCCCTCTAGGCAACCCTGCACGTTGCCCCTACTCCTGTGCTCAGTTAAGCAAAGGAGTGCTGCACGGCAGATTCTTTTCCCCCCCTTGTTTTGGCTTTTGCTCTCAAGAGGATGTTTCAGATGTTTATTCTATCACAATTACTTCTTTTTCCTTTATACAAATAACGAGTAAGCAAAGACAGGACTTGCTGTCTTGAAGCCAGAGAAAGCTGTGGGTCTTTCTCACAGGGTTATGCCTTCACCACTCCCAGACAGCCTCTCCTGATTTGGAGATAACAGGAACAAAAGCAGGACCTGGGCTCTTGGACCCAAGAGCTCAGGAGACACCTGTCTCCACATCGTGTTCCTTACCCTCCCGCTCCAAGCAGAAAGTATCCAGTGACAAGGTCTGAAATGAAGAGAGGTTTGCACTGCTGTAACCCCTGTGATGTCTGTCTATAGATAACAAAGGATTTAATTTAACACATTCCAGAAGTGGTCACAGTCCCTCCCAAAAAGCTCATTTTTTTAAAGACATTGAATCATATCTGAGCACAGAGCCGAAATCCTTTGGATGATTTCCAGCCCAGACCCAAGTGTCATGAATTCAGGAGGACTTTGATTTTAAAAGGCCTGTATATAGGCCTGGCATAAGTAGGCTTCCAAAAAGGTGGTTTCTTTCCAGAACTTTTGTCACTCAGTGCAGATCTGATTCACTACCTGAATTACTTTACTCATCTCCCTGCCTTTTCTTTAATGCTTGCCACCCACATAGCACTGTATCAACACACTGCTATCTTTTTAATTAAAAAATATTATATTAATTTACATATGTATTTATTTAACCCATGCTAACAGCCTTGCTAATTTAAAAATGGTAACCTGCAGGTGAAGCTAATCCTGTACTCAACCCTTTGCCAAAGTAGGGCCCAAAGTTTTATATGCAGAAGAATTTCAGTGTGATCAATAGTTGACAGAAAAGAGAGGTTAAACAGCACCATACTTTGCAGTTGGTAACTATATTGCAGCTGAATACATTAAAGTTGGAGGTTTAGTCATTGTGCTTCATCAGCTCCATCTCAGCTTTAATGACCATGCAGCCAGGGTCATCCTGAGAACAAGGCTTTCGTCCTGAAAAGTGTTGAAGGGTGACGGTGGTTAAGGAAACATGGAAAAGTTCCTGTTGCCTCAGGCAAGGAATGGTTGGGGCTGTTTTCATATATAGTAAATAAGCAGAATGGGATTTCTCGTGCGAGGGATGCTTTTCCTTGTGCGGGGTCATGTTAGTTTTGACTTGCCCAACTCAAGCACGTATGAAGTTGATTAAGCTGCACACTAAACTTTGGAACGCTCTCAAAGAAAAGAATGAGGAATTCGATGTAGTAAAGTGCTTATCAGAAGTTTTATTTATACTGTTTACATAGGAAGAAGATGCATTGTTTCCTGCAGTTCATTCATAATGATGTTGTTGAATTAATAATACAAATTCAAGTTTCTTTTCTGGATATTGCTGGTGACTGGAATAGCCTAGAGGCAAACTGTGATTGCTGCCTCTTGAAGAGGCTCTTTCTATAGTGGAAAGAAATAGCCTCTGAATACAAGGAGAAAGGTGTTCAGAGTGCCCCTGACTCTTTAGAAATACATTGAGATTGCTTGCATGCATGAAGATCTTGAGCAGTTATTAATTATCTACTACTCACTGACCCCCACCAGGGCTTTTGTATAAGGCTCGGTACAAATGCACACAAGAGATTGGGAGGTTTGCTAGTGATCCTAAATATAGAAGATTATTTTTCCCTCCTTCCTATTCCCACCTTTGAAAGTGCTATGATCATGATGTTTGGGGAAGAAGGGAGGGGGTAGGGGGGTGCTGGGATTTTTTGGTTGTTTGTTTGGTTTTTTTAGATGTTTCACTGCAGTCTTCAGAAGTATGCACTGTGATTATTCTTAATCCGTTTACAAATGACATTTTCATTGGTGTATTTTCCATCTGCTTCAAACATAAAGCAAGTAACCAGTTATTGTAAATAGTCTTAATCCCACTACAGCATTGTGTTTGCATCAAGTGCCAGGTCTCCAGCTGTCAGCATTGACATGTTCAGGGACATCAGAGGAAGGCTGAAGGTGTAAACAGACAGAAAACAGAGATTTTCAAGAACATCTTGGGCAGATACTTTGAAAGGCCTCATGTTGGTCATTCATGGATTAGGCTCCCTTCCAGGTGAAGGCCCAAACTGCACCTGGAAGTCCAGATCCAGACTTCTGCTTTCAAGGAATACTACACAATCCAAGATCAGCTGCTACACACTCATCCAGGCCTGGGCAGCGTAAAGATGTCCCACACCATTGGAACTCCAGGAGGCACCTAGACCAGTGTTCCATCTCAGAAAAAAAGACAGAATCAGATAATAGAGAGAGAGAAAGAATAAATCCTGAACAATTATATCTCTCTCTCTAGACAGAGGTGGAATTTCTTCCTAACTTCTACATGATAAGCAGGGTTACTTGGGCTGTAAAAGGCTGCGTGAAGCAAGGAATAAACAGGCAGAGCAAAGACTAGGAGTGAATGCAAAAGCTCTCAGAAATGATCCCCCAGAAGCAGGTCTGGGTCAGGAAGTAAGAGAGAGAAAGAATTAAAAAAAAAAAAAGAGAAAGGAAGAAGCAGAGGAAAAACCAGAGAAAAAAAGAGCTGAGGAAATGTCAGGGAACCATAAGGTCTGCCCAGGGTAAACAGGTATTACATCCTGAAAGAGGAAGGCAGAGCACCCAGCAAAGCATCTCTCAGAGCAGAGAAAAGGTGGAAAGGGGTGCTGAGAAAACAGTAGCATAGTCACAGCAGCACCAAGTTATGTTTGGGTAGCAAAGAGGAAAGAATGAGGTGAAGAATGGCTAAAAACTGGGGAAAGACTGTAATGCCTCTTACATCTTTGTTCCTGCCATCCTTTTGCCACTTGAAAAGATGGGAAACTGTGGAAGTTAAAATATTTTATTTATTTTGCCTAGTAAGTACAAGGGACTATCTTTCTTCTGGAGCCCAACATGTAAAATATCAAAGAAAACTTGCATTAAATAAAAATATTGAGGCAGAGAAAGATACTTCTCATCACAAACACTAGAATGACACTTAATCCATCTAGGAGACAAAAAGTCTTTGCTTTTTGTCAGAGGCATTTTTGGTAAAACATGTCAATGAAGGACCAAGGCAGCTGAAATGTGATGCAACTGTTTTGAAAATAGCCATGGAAAAAGGCACATCAGAAAACATGAAATGGTGACCGTCAGGCACTGCCTCCAGAGAGCATCACAGCTATGGAAAGGAATTGCTTCTATTCCACAGATAATTACAGGGCTCATCTTAGATTAGCAGCAAAAATAAACACCTTTTGAAAGTATCAGCTAAAACAATAACACTGCTGACCAAGAAGAAAACACGTAAATGAGAGCACTAATCCACCAAAAACAAATCCTGATGGATACATGGGACATGGCATCACACTAACCAGACCTGACTTATTTTTTCGGGGGTTAGGTTTGAATTCCATTTTGTTATAAGAGATTAGAGCTGAAGAATGTGAAATCTTCCATGGCATCCCAGCTATCAGACACCATCGACCTCTGCAGCTCATACGTGCTCCTTTTCAGTCTGGGCTCCTTTGAAAGGCCTGGGACACTGCTCTGAGTGTATGGACAGCAAGATAAACAGACCCCTTCTATCCACTCTTTGTAAGAGTCAGAATGAAGGCACTGTGCTTCTGAAGTTTACGAGGTTATCCACCTAAATTGCTCCTTTGATGAACATCCCATAGCAGTGTCATGTTCTAGAAGCCCTGGATGTTGAGAAGGAAGGTCACTGACCCAGAAATCACTTTTTAACAACAGGCAGTTTCCACATGTATGTAGAAGAAACCGAATAGGTGGGAAACTAGATCTGATGATACAAATTGAAGTAAAATTTGAGCACTTGTTCTTTTTTGCAGAGGAACATCGTGGTGGCAGCACAGAGGAAGATGCTCCTGGGAAGTATTCCTTCTTTTCCACAAACCAATTCGGTGTCCTTTGACTAAAAAAAGCTGTGGGAGTCCTGGTCTAGCATGCAAGCTGTTGGCAAAGGAAGTGCAATACTCAAGACTGCTCCGTGTGCATGCCACCAAAACAGCCCGTAAATGGGCAGACTCTGACAATGTCAACCCATTTAGGATTATGATGGATCCACAGTTCTGGGGTTTATTTTGCAAACCCTATGCCAAATAGTGCAGAGACTAAACATAGAGGCTTGAATAAGAGAAGACAGTAGTGAAAAATCCATGCTAACTGAAAATTTACAAATGAAGGCTGAGCTATTTTGTTTGTTTGTTTGTTTGTTTGTTTGTTTTTAATTACATGTGGTTAGCTGACAGGCCTTTATTTTGGAGTATAGAATACTGCTCATAGAAGAAAATACCTTCTTTCAATGGTTTGCAAATGCTAGGAAAAATGTTCCAGTGGCTAAGGTATCAAGCCACACCTGCGGCTTATGTAAGGTCTTAAGTATTTATTTGTTCTGATGACAGTATCAAGTTAATAAAATAGAGACCTTTAGAAGTGAAAAATATACTGGATAGTGAAATAAATTATGTTTCACACTATAGAATATTAGAATATGTAACTCCAGTTTCCGACTTGTTCCCCACACAGATTTCCTCGAGGAGTGTTGCACACTATCCTTCCTGGCTGCTAAACCAAAATTTTTCCATTATGGACCCATCCACAGAAAGCTGCAGACAGCTCAGGTGTCTGCCATGGTCCGGTCCCTGTAGATGGAGCCTCCCACAGATTTGCCATCCCACCTGCAGGGCAGGAAACATTATCTCATGGGCTGTGCAGCTGGTTTGCAGCTCTGGCCTGACACAGGTCAAGGCAGCTCAGGTAGCTGTAGCTACACCTGTGAGAAAGCTGCTTCTCCATGGCTCACCGCAGCATTCCTTCAAACACTTCCTTCAAAGTACTCCCATACTTGGAGCTATGCAGGGAAGCTGAGGAAGGCCTGTGACACAGGGGGAAGCAAAGCAGTCCTCATGCTGCTCTGCTCATGGCAATCCTTGGAGCCTGTGCCAAAGCAAATGCAGCCTGGAGACTCTGTACACGTGTCCCTGCTGTGGCATCTCCCCCCAGATGTGTTTTCTTTGGCTCGAGCTCCTGTGGAGCCGTGGGCACTCTCCAATGGTAGATGCATTAACACAGATGCAACAGGGTAAAAATCCCAAAGTTTTTGAGCCCTCTTGGGGAGCACAGATTCCTTGTATGGCTATGGAATCGTAGTTCTTGTAGCTATGGGCAAAGCCAGGTGCAGGGGGGCTTGAGAGATGATTGGTATGCCACAGATTTAAATCTGCCTCTCCTGGGGTGCTGACTGCACCTGCCCTCCTTGGAAAAGCTGGGTCACACACTCATGCAAGCAAGTCCTTGACCCTTACCTCTAAATCTACCAGGGAAGGAATGTTTTAACTTGTATAATTTATAAGTGGGCAAATGAAGTTTACACGAATATAACCCCCCACACTCACAGACTCAGGCAGGTTGTTTAAACTGAAAATCAACCTGGCATGACAGTGGAAGCAACAGCTTTGCACTGACAGTGCAGTTTTCCCTGACATGGAAATGGTTGTATGTTTCATGCTTTTCACCTCCTGCATGCTGGTTTTGTTGCCTTATTAGTTCTGATACATTTTTTCCCCTCTGATTTCCTTCTAAACGAGGCAGCTTCCACCGAGGAGTTTCACTCTGCCCTATGGAGCAACACATGTAACTCATCACAGAAATGGGCTCGACTCAGACCAGTCACCCATCTCATTGAAGTTCATCTGGCAAAACACAAGCAAAANAGGAATACGACCTTCACTCCACAGCTTGTGACAGCTCACTCACTGCTTATTTATTCTGCACTCCTTGCAAAAACACTCCACACATTCAATCACATCTCAAAGAAAGGGGTCAAAAGGCAAGTGTTTTTAAACTGTCTTGGTTAAAGAGTCCCTTCCCATTAAAGCTGTGCTGGTTGTGTCAGAGATAAAAGACTGTTTTTTGTGAGGACTGACCACTCTGACAAATCAACAATAAATTACTCAGAAATAGGCTCTGGCACATTCATTGCAGGAAAATGAATCTCCAGGCACCCTCCATGATTAACAGCGAATGCTTCCTAATTCTGTGGATGGCTGTGTGAAATGTACACGAAATTATCTAAATCTTTCAGTGTTTATTTCATGATTAATGGTACTGCTTCTGGCCTGATCCCTGCAGTGGATGGCCAAAGGTGAAGAAGTTTAAGGCAGTGGTATAGGACACTTGTAGGGAAGAAAATCAATTACAAAAAAGAATTGTAAAAATCTATTATTTTGAGCTCATAAAGTGCTGAATTTCTGTTCTCAGTGATGGATGTGGGAGATTTCAGAGTCTGTCAAGAACAGGCAGGAAACAAACTGAGTATGTTGGGAAAGATAATTTTCCTGCCACAAAAGGGGAAAATCCACATTCAGATGTCCATTTACTGAGGTGTTAATTGTTAGAATAAATACAGAATTTTGCCTTGAGAAGGGCCTTTCTCTCCAAAACAAGCAATTTACATCTGGTTTGACTTCAGGCTAAAAGAGTCCTAATCCTTGACTGTCACTAGAAGGCTGATTTGCCTCAATGAGAAATTGTGCGTGCTTTACACCAACAAATCTGAGATACATTCTTCCCACATTTACCCCTTTGCAGGTCCTTTAATACTACAAGCAGGCAGGGCTTGATCTCCTGCATCTTGCAAGAAGGTCACTCAAAACATCTGGCAGTGCCCAGTGATTCATGGTGTGCATGTTCCAGGTGTCCTCAAGGAAATTCACAGTAAGGTCTCTAAGGCCCCGGGACACTGTGATAACAGGGATCCAAGTTCTTGCGAAAGACAAAATAAATCATTCCGCTCTATTAAAGTGCTTAACAATGTTCAGCATCTCTCAGCAGAGGTTTGGAAGGACTAAAACACTGGAGAATTAAGTTACACTTTTCTTGTAATTCCACATGGTCTTTTGCAGCCAGAACACTGTATTTCAAAATTGTGTTTCTATTTTTTTCTATGTATCAAGTAATAGCTTTTACAGGTCTGTGTTTCAGTCCAAAAAATAAAAAAAAACAGCCCAAAAACCAAAAAGACAGACATACAGAGAAAAAAAGTATCTGTGGAATTATACTTTGTTTATATTTAGTTTGATTTCTCAAACAGGTGAGGGGGATCTCAATACTCCAGAAAATGACGTTTCTATATTATACCTCTGTAGCCATTACTTCTTAAAGTTAGGTGAGCTATTTTTCTGTCTAAAGAGTAATGGCCAGAAAAAAGAGCAAGTAAAGGAACAATCACGATAGTAACTCATTTCCACTGAACAACAGGGGAAATTTGCAATGCATACCTTGGCACTTAGCTGAACCAAGCTGCTTTTCCTAACTGACTCTTCTTTCAGGCATCACGTCAAAATATTTCCTTGAAATACGTTCCTAGTGTGTGCAGGAGCTATTTATAATCTACAACAATTATTTTTGGATTAAATACATGTAGGTGGCTAGTTGCCATGAGAGCAAAGGGGGGTTCAGTGAATTACAAGAATGTGTATGAAATATGACCCTGGGGATAACGCCTTTCCAAGCTGAGCAGCCCGTACAAGCAATCAGGCTGTCAGACGTGGTGTCAGAGCAGGCACAGCACAGGAACTGGTCGAGGGATGCATCAGCCTGGCCTCACCCCACTGCTGCTTTCTGCCTCTCTTTCTGAGGCAACCCTCCAGATCCTGTCCCGGGTTTCAGGCCAGCACTGAGGAGCAGCCAGGGAGCAGCTCAGGAGGGCTCCTGTTTATTCAGACCTGCCCTGATTTTAGACAGTGTGTCCATCAGCTGAGGGCAGCCCTGTCACCAGCCAAGTGCCTCTGCAGAGGAGAAGAAATGTTTGAGGAGTGTCTGTCTGAAGACTCCCCTGTGCAGCCTGTACAAGACAACCCTGGCCTCTGTGCCATTCATTGCTGCCTTCTCCTCCAAGCATTTTTCCTCTCTGTCTTTCCACACACCCATCCATCCCAGAATTCCCACTCCCTTCCTGAGCTGGCCTGGGTGACTCCTTGCCCCCAGCAGCACTGGTTTGGAGCTGGGGTGACAATCACCAAGCACAGCCCTGAGGTGCCAGGCTCCCACTCCAGGGACCGATGGCATCAGCCACTCCACAGTGGACATGATTGATGTGTAACCCTAACAGCACCCTCCCCCCTTAGCAGTTCAGTCAGAACAGAAGGGAAAACATTTTTTGGCTAATGGTTAGATATACCAGCTGTGCTACTTGTGCTGTTCTCTAACGAAGGGTGGGTAATCATTAATAGCACAACACACTGGCAAACTAATTCATATGTGGTTATTCTTCAGTCACTCCTGATTTACTGCAGCCTTTACCAATTTCAGTAAAATGATTTGGCATTCAGCATGTGTCGAGCAATCCTAGCTTGTGCTGAGAAAGTCCCTGGAATATCAAACATCCTGATGCTGTCAAAGCTCTGGTGACAACACTTTCTTCCCAACTGAAACACAGAGCAGCAGGCATGCCTCTCCTGAAAGAAATGTGACTCTGGTGATTAATTTTATTTATATATATGTCTACTCTCCTGGCCCAGTCGCAATCACTGCTCTGAATGTTCCATACTGTCCCATTCTGGAGTTTTAACAAGAATCGGGTCTCTTTTTGCTCTACAGACAGTTACCTGCAAGTTGGCATTTAGTGGAAGATGGGATTAGCCTGTGGACCAAGAGGTTGTGTGGATGTCACAGAAATACATCACACCTCATGCAAAACAGCCATCATTAGTGCAGCAAGGCAGCAAATATTTCTGAGGATCAATAAACCAGACTTGATTCAATACCACTTTTCTCCCTCCATACTTCTGTTTCAAAGAAAAGCATTATGGCTGAATAAGGTCAAAATACGGCAAAAAGACTGATAAACAGGAAATGTCCAGCTGAATGTTAAGTATTTTGTTGCTTTGAAAAATCAGGTCTAAGCTGTCAGTGAGTAGGGGAAGGGAAAAGCACAAGATGACGATTTCCAGCATTATCAGCTGCCTGCTGGAGGCTCTGGGAAGCTGCCTTCTCCCATGGATGTGGGCTGGGGCCACAGCACAACAGTGAGAGCCTAAACCACTGGCTGGTCACAGCCAGGCCAAGAAGGCTGAAGGGAGAGGTAAGATGAAAGGAGGACTTCCAAGACACATGTTCAACTGTATATTAACATAAAGTATAACAACCTGCCCTTGTGTGAGGACTGCTTTGCAAGAACAACCAGACTGACCTTGCCCGAGAGGTTTCTAAGTGTTAATTTGTGAGCAAATTAAAAGAACATGTAACCCATGGCTTTCTTATTCAAAATATTTTGGATCCATGAAAATGCCTGGGATGTACATATCTGTCTGAGCTATAGAGAGCACAGACAGTGCAGAGGAGAGAAAGCTAAATACCAGAAACCTGTGCATGACAAAATTTCTGCATGAGGATGAAACACACAGACTTAACTGGGCACAATGGCAGTGGAAAACTGCTCATTGTATTCCAGTGTTTCTGAGGACAACAAGCAATGTAAATGAAGGGAAATATGTCTTCAAACTCTCTTCTGTCACCCCAGCAAACAAAAATGGGAATACTAGACAAAAGCAATAAATTAGAACTGAATACAACAGGGATGATTTTTTTTCCCTTCCACAACTCTATGAAAATATCAGTTTAACAACTGTGAATTCTTAAGCTACATCCCCCCAGCATCCTGCCCACTTCTGTAGAACTCTAAGTATGAAAATCACTGTGGCAATACTATCCCCTCTTTTGCCCCTTCAGCCACTTGAAGCTGAAGTTGCCAATGAAGTTGCCAATGAGCTGCCAATGAAGTTGCCAAGGAGCTGCCAATGAAGTTGCCAATGAGCTGCTGGTGACATCTGGCCTCCTGTGCAGGTGGAGCCTGAAAGGAAGTGAGCATTTGCAGTCCCACGGCAAAGAAACCACCACATGGAAAACCACATCCTATAGAGGATCTCCTCCCCTGCCCCAAAGCAGTTGTTTGTGACTGGGAAGCAGAGGTGGAAATGACCTCCTACCCCCGACAGCACATCTTGTACCAGTGTATCCCAGTAGCTCAGCTTTCCACCCAAACCCATTTTCACTCCCCCACCCATCACCATAAACACTTCAACCCTCCAAGTGCAGCAGTGGGAAGTGGAGCTCTGCTCTCAGCAGCGTTCACAGCCCGTCAGCTTCAGACAAAGACCAAAACGGGACCAAAAGCTCTGCCAACTTTCTGACCCAACTTGCTTTCTGGCTGTGAGATGTGGCTGGCTCTGCTTCAGAAAGGCTGCAATGACAAAAACCACAAGGTCTTTCCCACAGTGCCTTTCTTACACCCAGAGGCATCCCAGGTTTTGCAGAAGTTCTCCTCATCTTTTCCTCACACTCAAAGTTTTTTACTGACCCGCCCCATTGGTGCATTGCTGTGAAGGACCAGCTGCCAGAAACAAACAGCTGAGAAAAAGACAACGACTTAATTTCAGCACACATGGGTTTTCACAGCATTCCAGCCTCTAAATGCAATGGAAATGGAGAGCATGGCAAGGAGAGATGAAGACCCCACTGCAGCCACTCCAGCCCCAAAGCCAAGACTAGCTCAGATGATGTGAAAAACATGAACAAGATAAGATGAGCAAGTAGATGGGCTGTATGAAAAAATTTATTTCCAAAAGGGACACAGAGGTTAAACTGATGTGAGCTTAGCTTTAGCCCAGCTGCCTGAGGAAGGACACTCTCCATGCCAAGAACAGCCAAGAGCTATGCTTGGGACTCCAACCTAATAAAAGTTACTAATAATTCATTCATCAACTCAGAACATCAGTACTGTAAGATTTAGCAAGTGCCCATAGCATTGCTGACACTTCTGCAATGTGTGGGCGAGAACCAAGCACACAGGATGTGGTAAGAGCCAGCAGCTGTGTATGAATCCAGAAGAGGCTGTTGAGAATTGAGCATTTTGGGTTGTAAGCAGAAGTTTCGATGACTTTTTGCTGAATGGAGATTTTGCTGCTGTCTGCAGCGACTCTTACACACCACACATCTGTTGAGTGAGAAAGTGGATTTATGCAGATGGGAGCACTAAGCCTGATTGCAGGAGAGGATTTTATATTGCCTCAGGAAAGGCACAGTTGGGTAGGAAGAGCGAGGAAAATACACCAGGGGAGTAACAGCATTCACAGGTAAGAAAATGTCGTTTCCAACTCCATTGCATTAAATTAGGATTGGATTCAAATCCATCAATCCAAAGCTAGCTACAAATGAGCTGCTGAACTGTGAAAAGGGGTAGGTAACATTGTGTTTTATTTAGTTGAGATTAAGTCTTCCAAAATAATTCCTGCTGCCTTATCTCTGCAATGGATAAAGAAAAGGTATTTCTCCCATATTTCGCTGTCCCTTTCATACTGGAAAAATCCCCTTGCTCTTCCTCCTCAAGTGACTGCTGTTGTGCTGTGTAAGTCCTTTAGGACAGACTTAAAAAACATAATTACTAAAACAGCTACTGCATTTGAAGAGCAACACTGTTCTTGCTGGAATCAGCTCAGAGGAAGACCAACCTAAAAGCGATTTAAGATCCTGTTTTAAAGTTCATCTTGGGCCAAATGCATTAAACCCTAACTGATAGCTTCCTCTACAAACCATCAGTTTAAATTACTTCCTCTGACCTCCTGTTGGCAACTGACATTTCATTCAAAATGATCAAAGTTATGTGAGACTTAACAGAGCTTCGTCCCTAGTGGAATTTTGGTGCCCAAGTGAAAAACTGAATTTCTCAGTTGTGCGTGCACCATACAACAGAGGGACAGAGAGCTCCTTTGGGGTTAGGAGGATAAATCACTCCTAAAACAACACTGTGACTATTGGGTATGCAGGGTCTAAGCCAAAGTGACCTTGGGTGCAAATCAATTAGGACCAGGGGCGATCCTCAGCCGAGATTACCCAACTGCAAGCCTGAGGAAGCTGGAAAGAAACATGTATGTGCAATATTGCCAGAAACCTCTTGTCCTAGGGTTCAGCCTCGGGTTCAGGCAAGCAGGCTGGTAGGAAGAGGTCATGCTTGAGTAGTTGTCTCAGCTCACTCTTTACTGGAAACCTTGCACACACTGACAAACTCCAGTCTGCGCTTCTTTTTCACTTGTCCTCCTACTGCAGAGAAGAAAACCCTTCCTTTTGACCCATAACCCTTTTGTACATGCCTTCCCCAGGGCAGAACAGTTTTCTTTACTATATATAACTTCCCTGTGCATATTTCCAGAGTGACTTTTTTACTGCCAGCAGTTATTTCTTTGAAGGCTGTGCAGGGTTTTGTTTCCCCAGAGGAAAAAGTCCATAGCACTGATCTGTCCTGGGTCTATAGCATTAACCAGGGATTCAGTCTATTGAACACTGACAGAATGATCTTCAAGTACTTGGGAGAGTTTCCCTCATTTCATTAGGATCATTTGCACTCACAGAGGTTGTCCTGTGCATAGTTAACTTTAGCACAATGTTGTTTGTTTTCTTTAAAGAAAAGGATTTCAATAAATGTATGAACTGTTTATGTCAGAGAGTTTGAATGTGAATTTAGCTTTTGAAATCTTGAGGGAATTAAGCAAGTAAATCTCATAGTTAGACCATTTACCCAGTTGGGCCATTTCAAACATGCCTATTTCTGTAACTGTTGAATTTTTATTTAGTCATACCCTTCCCAGACCCCTTTACTTAAGCCTGAGATGTGAACCATTATAGATGAGATACACACAGTTTTGTAAGGGTGTCTTCAATTTATGCGTTCTGGATATCAGACATGCACACAGGACTGCCACTGACTAGATGGATGAGGAAAGAGAAGTTACTGTTCTCCACTCCTCCTGCGATCAACAAGGGGAAGACAAGAGGATCAAGAAGCTGCAAACTGACTGGACAGTTGGACTGTGCCCTGCACTTCCTACTCCACAGGGCTGCTGAGTGATGCTCCAAGGAGAAGGGTGAGCAAAAAATCATCAGTTTAAGTTGATCAACGAACAATTCAAAAAGTGGGGCCATTTCCTGAGTGGTGCAGAGTTGATTAAAAAACCCATCGGAGCACCACTTCAGCTGCAGGGCTTCCTCTACCCCAAGATCTCCCTTTGTGCGTGGCCAGCCACACACACAGCAGTCCCTGTGCCCCTTGGATGCACCTGGGATGGGGGAGCACCAACAAGGTGCATCCAGAGCATGGCTCAGGTCAGGGACACACAGACAGGCATTGAGCAGAAAGAGGCCAGGGGAACTGAATACAGGTCCAGTGAGAGAAACAGGGTGTGCAGGTGTGTTCAGGGCAGCTCCACCAAGTGCTGGATGGCGCAGGAAGAGAGCCAGAGCTGGGGCTGCAGAGGCAAGAGAAGACCCTTCTCACTGTTAATCATTTATCATTTTTCCTGATCAGCTACAGAAGAAACAATCACTTTCTTGTACAAAACTCAGGCAGAAGAGTGGTTCCCTCTCTGTGGGATTTCCCAGGCAGGATCCCAGAGGGCTACCTTGAACATCAGCTGTTTTGCTGACTCTGGCCAGCAGCTTGTAGCTCTTGAGGCTCAGGCTTCAACATGGCTAAATCATTGGCAGCAAAAAGAAATCTCTTTGCTCGGTAGAAATATTCAAAGACTTGCTAGGAGCAGTTATTGTTTCCACACTTAGAAGAAATCATGGTAAAATGCATCAGGAAGGGTGTTTAGCAGGGGGTTCTCAGCAGAGGAGGTAGAGATCATCCTGACAAACTCCTTTTTATTTTTCAGAGTGCCACAGGCTGAATTAATTTATTCCCTTTTACCACTAAGAGAGGTCAAGCTACAGCCAAAGGAAGACCTCTCTGAAACTGGAATGCAAAATTGTTGAACTTCTGTTTTAAGAAGCACCATTAAGTTTAATGACACAGACTCAAGAATGTTTGAAGTTATATGCCAGTAAAATACAAATGTGTCCCTTCATTTACTTACTGACTCCTGTGGCAGACCAGAGCAGGGACATGAAACACTGCAGCACCTCAAATAGTCAAAAAATTGCCAAGTCTGCACACATTCCCTTCAGCAATGTAATTTAAATATGCTTTTCCACATGGCAACTGCAAACCTTTTAACTTCTCTCTGAATCTAATAGGAGCCAAGCTTACTCCTACATTTCCTTTACTGTCAGCAAAGCCATTAGATGGCAGTACATCCCAAATTATTCCTAGCAATGCCACAGTATTTTGGTGGTGCTACAACACGTTTACCATGCGTTGACAGTGTCATGAACATCAAAAACATTTACCATGACACATAATGTCCATTTGTCCAGATAACTGCCAATAGAATGGAAATGTTAACAAAGCAACAAACAAAACCAACCAACAAAACACACAAAGAAAGGGAAGAGCAGAAAGAAGAATTTGATCAGAGAGGCAGGTTTATGATAGGAACTGTGCACTTCAGTCTGCAAATGGAATGCAGAAAACACCCAAGCTTATAAAAACCCCAACCAAAAAAAAAAAAA
>VZRO01007534.1:502517-544371 GCA_013397915.1 Daphoenositta chrysoptera | reverse complement strand
AAAAAAAAAAAAAAAAGACAAAAAAACCCAAAAAACAAAAACCCACAGTCAAGCCAAACCAATACAGAATAGCCCATTTGTCCGAGGTATTTATTAGTGTTGCCACAGAGTCCTTGAGAACCAGCCACATACCAGGACACCTATTGCATGCAGGGATTTTCCAGCACAGGATGAAGGGGCCAGCAAGCAGCAGCAGGATTTGCCCCACAGCCAGAGCCAGTCTCTGTGCAGACCATATCCAGCCCTGCTCCCACGGGAACCCCAGCACCGCTGCCTCACACACATCTGTGCTTCAGGCACGTTTCATCACCAGCTACTTCAATGTAAATTACAAGGATGTTTATTGCATCGCAGGGAGGAAACATTTGACCAGCAGATTTATACCGCAGTGCTATCATAATTCTGTGGGAGGTCACCACAAGTTAAGCAGTCTGCCTTCTTAACCTATCCTTACAAAATGTACAGTGGCGTTGGTCACATTTTATGTCCATAAAAATCCCCTAAGGAGTTACTAATCATGATAAAAATGTTCTCATCCTGCCAGGCTATGGAAAGTCACTGCTAAATGTAGATTTGGTTTAGGATGCCCAGAATCCAGAAGAAAGAGACCCTTGGTCTGTTCCTGGTGCCACTGACTCTGGGGTCAATTGCAAAACTATTAATGTCAGAGAGGGAAAGGACATGGGAGAGAGGACAGGGTCTCTCTGCAACTTTCCAACAGGATACGCACAGACATTTCCTTGATGAGCTGTTTTGCCACTGAAAACTGTGGTTTTAATTCATCTGAAATGATTCCTAAGTTTAAGATGAATTTTACACTTCACTATGGAGCCAACTACTTCATTTTCATAGATATAAAGAAAGAAAGAAAAAAAAGTAGTACTTTAGGTATCAATATTGAAAACATAAGCTACTAAAATTCACTGAGATAGAGGAAGAATACTTCTCAGCGGGAGATTGGAGTCCTACTTCTCGAAAACCTCATCCCTGCTTCTATTAAAAATGCCTTCCTTGTCCCATATCCCGGATTCAGACTGAGCAGCTATTCACTTCTAAAATCTTCTTATAGAGTACCAATTGTTTATGATATCTCTACTTATATTAATCTGAAGAGAGACTGAAAGACCTCCTTATGGCAAACTGACAACTGCTGTCTTATCAGCATAACCAGCCACCAGCAACAGGACTTGACCCAAGGTCTTTGCTGCCGTTGTGTGATGGCAAAATTTTCAGAACAAGCTGTCCCTTTTGGTTCTTCCCCAGGTGCACAGAGACAGGCCATGCTTTCACAGACTTTAAAAAAAAAAAAATCAGTGTGAATATTTCATTGATATGCTAAATCACAACGTCTGTATAATTTATTATTGCATTAATTACTGTAAGAATGTAGGGAGTCTTTGCATTTGAGACTACATCTAAAAATGCATTGGCAAACAATGTGTCATATATATTAGGATCTCTATTATTGCAAAGGTAACAACCCTATAGAATACAGGAGTCATTTAATAATGTACTCCCTTGCTATTACTTTAGTAAGACTTTGGAAAGCCCATGTACTCAATATCATTTCAAAACTCTGACATCCAGAACTACATTCACCCATGTAAGTTGGGATTTTACTGCTATGTCCTTTTAGTCAACATTTCCTTGCCATTTTTAAATCACAAATCTCTGAGCAAAAGCTACGTGACAAGCATTTGAGATGCAAAGCAAAGGCCAGGAAAGTCTCCATCTTGAGCTGGCTTCTAGGGGTAGATGCACTGAAAGTCAGATTTCACAGAGACAAAGCAAAGCATCTGCTTACACTTTGATCTTTTCATACTTGGAACTGTGCCTCGTTTTAAACTTAACCTCATTAATTAACCTTGAAAGGGGTGAAAACTCTAAGGGGCTAAGAAAGAAAGCAGGGATTTGAGCAGAGACTGTGTCAGAGATGCCGGACAAGATCTAGGCATGAAACAAAATTTATAAAAAGATAAATAGATACTAAAAAAATTTTAAAACAGCTGATGAAAGGGGGTTTCTGAATCCTGTGAAACCTTTGAAATCAATGCAATTTTTGTGACATTGCTTCTGGGCTGCAGAGAGCTGAGAACCCCCCTTTGAGCTCGTTCAAGGAGAACTGCAGGGACTGCTGCCATACGAGGAGGAGAACAGAACTCACAGCAAGAAGCCCCCAAGATGCTGACAGCATCCCACCCAGCAGCTCCATGCTGAGCTCCATCCTGCAGAAGGATTAGCTCCAGAGGAAGTTGAGAGGAATCATCCCAGGACTTGACCTCATGTTACACCCCCACCATGGCCAGGACAGAGGAGGGTTTTATGTTGTGTCCCTGCTGCTGCTGAATCACAGGGGTGAAACCCAGTCTCATCTGCTGCCCCATGGGTGGGGTGTGCCAGGCAGGACACACAGGAACTGCACAGTACCAGGCCAGCTTGTAAAAAATTCAGTAAAGCAAACTCTGACAGATCAGATTTGTTTTTACATCTTAAGCCATCTCCAAACAAACAGCAATAGCAGGAAGCTGAGGGGATTTGCATTTCCCATGCTAGGTTCCCTCCTCTCCTTCCAGCACAGCATTTTACATGTGGGGATGACAGACCTTAACCCCTGTGCCAGGCCTGGGCAGAACAGCAAGAAGAGCACACATTTCCACAGCAGAGTCATGAAACATGCAAATCAGCTGAAATGTCACTGGCCACAAAGATGGGAGCCCAGTGCAGAGAAATGAAGAACCGCCTTTTCTTTTTTACCCAAATAGGAAAACATTTAATTTTGAGATTGAAGATAATCTGACTGTGCAGTTTGTCACTCCTCTGCCTGCAGCTCATACAACTTTAAACCATTATTGTATCAATGATGAACTCACCCTGCCCAAAGTCTCCTTGTAAGACCACCACCAAGAGCCATATTCATGTTTGGGCTTGTGACAACAGCTGATCAAACAGGACAAGTGGCAAAACTGCTCTTGGGAGAAATAATTGGTTTTCCTTTGCTGGGCACCACAGCAGATAGATCCTGCTTGCCCTTCTCCTGCTTGTTACCCTACACCAATGCACACAGCATGTGTGACTAGATGGAGGCCACTGAGAAGCAGGAAAGCTATGACACAGTCCTGGAAACGTGGTGGGATGACTGACACGACTGGAGAGCTGCAATGGGTGGCTACAAGCTCTTCAGAAGGGACAGGGCAGCAAGGAGAGGCAGTGGCGTGGCTCTGTACTTCAGGGAGTGTGTGGATCACTCAAGGACAGTGATGATGTGTAAGTATCGAGGGAGAGGCTTGCAAGGCAGATATCCTGGTGGGAGTTTGTTATGGACCATCCAACCCGGGTGAAGAGGAAGATGAACTATTCTGTAAGTGCCTGGCTGATATTTCACCATTGACAGCCCTCCTTCTTGTGGGAGGCTTGGACTTGCAAGATATCTTCTGGAAACTCACAGGGGAGAGGAGGAGGTCTAGGAGATCCCTGGAGAGTGTAGAAGAGAACTTCCTGGCACAGCTGGTAAGTGAGCCTGCCTGGGGTGGTGATCCACTAGACCTGCTGTTTGCAAACAGAAAAGGGCTGGTGGGAGATATGGTGGTCAGAGGCCACCTTGGGCACAGTGACAATGAAATGACCATTTTCTATTCTAGGTGAAATAAGGAATGGGATCAACAAAACCTTGGACTCGCAGAGTGCAGAGTTGGGCCTATTTAGGACACTGGTTTGGGGAGTTCCTTGGGAAACAGTCATTAATGAGAAAAGGGTTCAGGAAGGTTGGATACACTTTAAAAAAGAAATCCTAAAGGCACAGGAGCAAGCTACCTCCACGTGCCAAAAGAAGAGCCATCAGGGAAGAACACTGGCCTGGCTAAACAGTGAGCTTTTGCAGGAACTCAGGGAAACAAGAGGGTTTATGACCTTTGGAAAAAAGGGGCAGGCAACTCAGGAAGAGTACAAGGATGTTGATAGGTCACGTAGAAAGAAAATTAGAGAGCCAAAATCTCAACTAGAACTAATTGTGGCCTCTGCTGTGAAAGGTAATAAAAGTGTTTTTATAAATACATTAACAACAAAAGGAGGGCCAAGGAAAGTCTCCGTTCTTCATTGTATGTGGAGGGCAAACATTGTGACCAAGGATGAGGAAAAGGCTAAGGCACTTAATGCCTTATTTGGCTCAGTTTTTATCAGAAAGACCAATGATCCTCAGGGCAACCAACCCCCTGAGCTAGTAGACAGGGACAGGGAGCAGAATACATCCCGTGCTGAGCCACTTAGACACTCACAAGTCTGTGGGACCAGGTAGGATCCATCCAAGGGTACTGAAGGATTGGATGGAAGAGCTCGCTTAGCCACTCTTCATTACTTATTACCAGTTCTGGCTGGGCAGGGAGGGTCTGGAGCACAAATCTGATGAGGAGCAGCTGAGGGAGCTGGGGGTGTTTAGCCTGGAGAAAAGGAGGCTCAAGGGGCAGCCTTGTCACTCTCTTCAACGACCTGGCAGGAGGGTGTAGCTGGATGGGGCTCAGTCTTTCTCTCAGGGAACAAGTGACAGGACAAGAGGACAAAGCTTTGAGCTGTGCCAGGGGAGGTTCAAGTTGGACATCAGGAAGAATTTCTTCACAAAAAGGGTTGTTAAATGTTGGAATGGGCTGCCCAGGGAGGTGGTGGATTCACCATTCCTGGGGGTGTTCAAGAAACCACAGGATGTGGCACTCAGTGCCTTGGTCTGCTTGCCAAGGTGGTGTTCAGTCAAAGGTTGGACTCAATGATTTCAGAGGTCTGTTGTAAATGATTCTGTGATTCTGAAAACTGCCTCCTTGTCACTCCTGCCCTCCAGGAACTGCACGTGCCCAATACAATCCCAGGATGTCATTTCCACCTCACAAACCTGTGCACGAGATATAGCCAGCTGGCTCATTTTCTGAGCTCCTGACAGCAGCTGCAGAGAGAAGAAAGAGCAGAGCCTATGCTGCAAAAGCAAGGACATGTTTCATACCCTGCCCAGCCACAGCTTTGCCCCATGGCTCATGTCCAGCCTCTCACCAAGGTCCAGCTCCCTTCCAGAGAAAAGACAGTACTGAGACCTGCTGCAGAGCCTTGACATCTTGAAAATGTTGGTATGGGTAGGGAGGCCAAGGGATGCTAGAATTTGGCCCATCCCCTGGTCAAGTACTGCCAAGAATGCTTCTAAGGTCTTCCTACTGGCAATTAAAGCTGTTAATTCACACTCAGGAGCTACCTGTGGAAATATGGCATAAAGCCCATCTTTTCCTGAAAGTAAATCTCCTGTCTAGCGAGAGTCTCCTCAGCAAAAACAGATATTGTTGACTTATAGGAAATGAAGCCAGGCTTGCATTTAAGTGCTTTTTTTTCCCCCTTCTTTTTTTATAAGTAATAATAATAATATTTCAAATATATGCATTCATTTGGAAAGTTTTAAGTTTAACACGCACTACCCAGCACTCTGAGATATCTCTGTCTGGGCACTCAGGACAGAGTCAGGCCTCATGCACATGTTGACATGGATCCCTGCATTATAATGTACCAGGTGACTGCTTAGAGCACTAAGAAGACAAAGGGAGTGATTTGGTTTAGTTGCTAGTGAGCTTGTTCCTGAGCTTGCCTAATGCTTTTGAAACAAGATGAATCTCGCAGACCCGCTTGCATTGAAGGCAACAGTGATTATGTGTTCCCTCATTTATTGCCAGGAAGTATCTGAATAACAAACACGTAGAAAGTATGCATAAAAAAGCAAATACAGCATTAAAAGCTATCAGCTTATTACTTGAGAATGGACAATAGGATATCCAGTCGCAATACCTTCCAATAATAACATAAAGCTGAGGTCAAGATTTTTGGATCTCGGCTATATTGGCATTTGTTCCTGCAAGGAAGAAGGGGGAAAAAAATGTTAAGTGAGGTTCCCACAGACCTTAAAAAGCAGAAACATCTGTTGCTGTTATGAGCAGCTTGGATGCTGAGTTCAGCAGGAGAAAGTCCAGCAGCTAGGCCAGGTCTCTGCTTACCACCACATGCCTCTGTGCTCACTGGGAAATGATCAGAGACCGTTTCAAGGGACATATCAATAATTCAAAACAGCCAAAACTAGCATAAACAAATAAGAATTAGTGCTCTCTTCTTTCTCCCGCCAGCAAGACTGGAAGATATTACTGATGCCTTAAATGTGCAGTCTCAAGCACTGTTGTCAGAGCTGTCCCCAGCTGATGAGTTGCTCCACATTGTGCATTTATTTCATTTTTTTAACAAACAGGTTTGAGCTGAAACACTGAGCAGAAATTCCGAAGTGAGTCTTGTTCTCATCAATACAATCTTCTGTGGGGCTGGTGGAAATGGCAAGTTCCCATGGATTCAGTTTTTCTGTTTGAGAAATTAACCCCCATTTCAGTGATCCATTATTAGCTCTTTCTAAACAGATCTTCATATCTTGGGTTTATTATTTTCAGCTTACACAATAAACATATCTTCTCACAGTAGGGGACATGCAAATGTCAGAGATGCTGTTTTTATAGTGTACTGATGCAAACTATGCTCTATGAAACTCCTTAATCAGAATCTCTTTTCTAAGCAAAATCTTTTGCCAAACTACTCTCAGCATTTGCCCAGCAAGTAGCATGGGTAAATATTCACAAAGACAACACTGCTTCTACTTGGAAAACATCAAACTGTATCAAGGCTGTAGTGACCATGAGTCCAGGAGGAAAATGCTGATGACTTGGCATTTTCTACTGCCTAATCTCTTAAATATTGCATGTGGAAGCCTCACAGAAGTAAAGTTCCGTCAAAGGAAAGAACTTCTGTATGCCAGATTTCTATGTAAAAACTGATTCCCAGATACAGTGCCTTATTTTGCTTTACATTCTTATATAAAAAACCTTCCAGTGCTGTGCACAGCTCAAAAGCAAAGGGAAATGAAGTCAAGACCTCTGGATTTGAAGGAGTGAATCTTGGCCCTGCCTTCTCCTTGTTCATGAGCTGGCATTGACCTGGAGATCTGCCTCCTTGTGACTGCCAGCACAAAGAAACCCTTGCCCAATTTCCAGGGAGAAGGGACTTATGAGACTGGGAGAAGGGAGGTTTAAAGGAGCACAGTCTTTGGAGCATGGGTTTATTCCTTAATTTAGTTATTGATGTTAGGAAAATATACTGGGCTGTAAGCAGACAGATTTGTTGTTTTATTAACACATTGAAGGAATGGACTTAAAGATAAGAATATGATGACCTGCAGTTTAAATTTGTGCCATAACATTTATGAGGACATAGGGTTAAAGACAAATATGCCAAGAAATAGAGCTACCAGATATGTAGTTTGACACGTATTTCTTTTGGCAACAGTGACATTGTAAGATAAAAAGCCCTTTTTCCTTCTTCCCTCCCCCTGCTTTTTTGCATTGTCTAAGAGCTCCTTGCATGAACACCAGCTCACACATCACCACATGCAGCACCTGGTGTGGTATAACACAGTACCAACATATCTAAGGACATCAGAGGCCAAAACTGAGGAGGCAACAGACGGCAAGGGCTGGTTCAGTCACTGCTGTGGAAAATCCAAGTTCGCAGAAACTGGTTGGGGCTTCATTTTTAAGTCTTTTCCAGAATGCAACTTCCACATTATACTGAATCTGAGAGAACTTAAAGAAAACATGTTCTATGCCCGCCTACAGACCTGACCTCCTGACAGCATTATCTCTTGCAGGACCCTCCATCTCCACCTGGTCCAAAGCTGAAGAAAAGAGGATATTGCAGAAGAGCTGCAAAGAGAGCAACTCCAAGAGCAGCCCACCTACGCTCCTGTGCTCAGCACTGTTTGACAACCCTGTCCCTGCACAGCTTTGAAAGCAAGTGAGGACTCACAGGCTCTGCCAAGTGGTCTGGAGGCACTTATGTTCACACAGTTTGGGACTAGCCCTCTCTGAAGCAGATCGACATGTTGATTTCTGAGCAGTTGCTTTCCTTTGGGAAACATACAGTCTTCCCCTTGCTCCAAACCAACTGGTTGGGGTAGTTTGGAGTCGTAAGAGAAAGAGGGATAAAAAGGAGGGTAACTTTAGCATTTGAATTAACATCGGGGCTGTGTTGTAGTCCACCAGGGGGCTGTTCTTACTGTAAGTTTGGGTCACTTGTTGCACACATGCCCACCAGTACTGAGTCAGCAGTGTCCTGGGGACATCAGGCCCAGCATGGCCAGCCGGGCAAGGGAGGGGATTGTCCCCTCTGCTCTGCTCTGGGGCATTTGGGTGCCACAACATAAGAAGGACATTAACCTGTAAGAGAGTGTCCAAAGGGGGGCCACAAAGATGGTGAAGGGTCAGGAGGGGGAGCTGTGTTAGGAATGACTGAGGTCATTTGGTCTGTTCAGCTTGGAGGAGACTGAGGGGAGGCCTCACAGTGGCCTTTAACACCCTCACAGGTGAAGCAAAAGGGCAGACACTCATCTCTGCTCTGTGGTGACAGTGACAGGACCCAAGGGAATGGCCTGAACTTGTGTCAGGGAAGGTTTAGGTTGGACAGTAGGAAAAGGGGGTGGTTGGAACAGGCTCCCCAGGGAAGTGGTCACAGCCCCAAGCTTGCCAGAGTTCAAGGATCATTTGGACAATGCTCTCAGGCCCATGCTGAGGCTCTTGGGGTGTCCTGTGCAGGCCCAGAACAGCTCCAAAATAAACAAGATAAACATCCTCTGACACAGCTTCATGTTGTAAATTTAACATTTTCTTTACACATATCTGTAAATCCTGGAATAGAATTGACTAAGAAATGGGAAGCCACTGCCTAGAGATCTCAGCCCAATATCAACACAATGTTCTCAGGAAACTATTCTAGGAAAAAACTTCAATCATAGACCAAAGCAGAAAGCAAAATTCTCCCACCCTTTCTCCAACTCCCATTGCACCAGGGAGCCTTGCCTTGTCCAAAATTAGCAACTGATAGAGTCAGAAGTCCTGGATAAGTTAAGAGTCTTTACTTGATGTGATCTAGATACACTAACAGTGGCCTCTTCTGAGAGGGTCTCTGCAATCTGACCAATACAGTAGCTTCTGTCTGTCCCCTTTTCATGGGGAATGGAGACATGAAGGAATAGGATACTTCTGCCTTGTTCTTCAATACATCGACAAGAGAGACACTCACCAGCTACCGTAGCCTCCTTACAGATGCAAGTGAAAAGGGAGAACTTTGCCAAACAAGAAGAAAAAAACAACAAAAACCAACCAAACAACAAAACAACAACACAAAACCCCAAAAATAACCAACCAAAAAGAACCAACCAAAAAATACCAAGCAAACAAACAAAACCCCAAACAAAACAAAATAACAAAAAAACCAAACCAAACCAAAAAAAGCCCCCCACCAACTAAGAAAGAAAAAAGCAAGAACAACAAAAGAGACATCTTAACTTTTAATGAGTTGATCATATGAGGAATCATTGCAGTCAAGCTGTTAAACTTAAGGCTGCAGGTTAACCAGCTATAGATCTAAGAGATGAAACCTAAGGAACCTCCCAGGACTATCTCCCTCAATGCTTCCAACTTTCACAGTTTCTTACTCGGCTTACCAGATTTAGTGTTTCTCAAAGTCCCACCTCCTGAAAGCAAATGATTTGGAATGAGAAGAGCAGTATGAAATGCTCTAAGATATTCCATCTGTTTTAATCTCAGAGAGACACAAGATACTGTGATCTGAGCACTACCAGATGGGAACTCTGTCAAAAAAGTACTTTTTTCCTGTTAGGAAATGCTGACTTGTTAAAATTTAAACCCATCACAATCTCTAACAGTTTTGACAAAAGTTCTCAGATCCAGATTAGAATCATCGATCATCAGATAAAAGCAAGTAATTTGGAAAAATTGCTTTGAGGCACGCATCTCTGGGTATGTATTTACACAACCAAAAAGACCAAGATCCACCAGGACATGTCATTTACTTCAGTTCATCAAAAAAGGCAAAGGAAGAACTCTAGCCTGTTCATCTTTCTGGGTTGGGGCTATTTTTCCATGTCAGGCTTTAGGAAAGTCAGAAGCTAGCAGATAATGTTTATTTTTTGAGCAGAACTTAACACACTGGCGTTGTGATTGGAACTCAACAGAACAACAGAGAGATCATGGGCACTTTTACATAACTAGTTTCACCTTAAAAAACCTGACTTCTCTCATTTCCCTCCCTGACTTCCTCTAAAGTTTGCCCACTGCCAGAATTTCTTATTTCTGGCAAGTGTCAGAGCATTTTACAGGCAAACTTGTTGACATACCAATTGTGTTCCATTTTGAATTCCTCTGGTTGTTTCAATATAGATGATTCCCACTTGATCTGGGCCTCTTTCTTTAGCTGATTTTCGCCCCTATGAAAATGCATATCCTGGCTTTCTCTGTCAGAACAAAGGTCACTGGGAAAGAGGGAGATAAATCAAAAAAGAAAAAAGAAAAAAAGCACTTCACAGAAATTAGTCACCTTCAAACATTTAACACACACAGCCTTGCCAAGACAGAAAATTACCAAAAATTAGAGTACAGGTCAGAAGAGAGAAAAGGGATATTCCTTCCCCTTTTGGGGCTATACTTTCTAACACCATTATGATTCAATAGTATAATATTTGCTGGTTCTTAGAATCACTCAGAGCAATAGTCTTGCAGAAATGTGTTGAAAATTTTTTCTTAGAAGTTTTATATTTTTTCAGATACTGGGAAGAGACATGTTTCTGTAGTAGAACGCAGTGTTGAGCATCCCATTCTTGAACAAACTTTAATTATTGTTTGTGTAGTGGTATCTCAGAGGTGGGAGTAGATATTTTGGTGAAAAAATATTCCTTTTTAAGTCCCAGCTTGCTAGAGAAGTTCTCAACCAAAACCAACACCACATGTGAACACCACTGGGAGCACACACACTCCCACACTGGTATCATCATCATCAGTCAGCACTTTTATAGCACTGGTGTCCAGACAACTCACTGGACACAGGAAATCTAGCATCAATTTAAATGGCACCAGCATTATTCTCATGCCAAGTATTGCTTAGAAAACCCATGTAAAAAGCATGATGTAATGACCAGGACATAGACTGAAATTTTAAATTTTGGCAGGTAGTCAAAGTGGCATCAAGAAAATAAGAATTACCTTTTTGTATGTGTGTGTGTGCGGAAAGGATCAGGACAAAAAAAGTGGCTCTCATGAGTTCATCATCTCTTAGTGTGGAGTTATGCCTTTTTGGCCAACTGAAATAAATAATGATGCCATATTTGTGCTGAACAGCCATGAGAAAGCCTCAGAGAATAGAAAGAGCAGCTACAAAGGAATTGGTCAGATTCAGCAAGGAATACTTGGCTATAGAAAGTCTTAGGAATCCTGGTGGAAATGGAAAGAAAGGGGCCAAAAGTAAAATAGACATGCACTCACAGTTTTATGAAATCACTACAGAAAATGTTCTTCTCCCACTACCCAAAAAAGGAATCTTTTCTGGGTACTGGCATACAGCCCTCCAGATCTTTATTCACTGAACAGACTTCAAGCACACAACACACATATAGCTGCAACCTCACAGTCATACCAGTCCTTTAAATCCACAGCACCTAGTATAAACCAGACTACTTAAAAATAAGCCATTACACCCACAAGACAGTCAAAGGCACACAGCTGCCATGGGAGTGCTCTTGTCTTGCAAGTAAGAGTTATGTCATTTCATTCTCATGAATTTGATTTTTACATGAAAATAGCTTTTGCACAAACACACACAGAACTCTGAAAAGTTTCATGTTGACTTCTTGTTTTAAACAAATTTATTCTGTACTTATATAGTAGAATGGCTACTGTGCTTTTTCAAGTTATTATGAAATCTTTCAGCATCAGCTATGTTAATCTGTAACATAGACTATGCACCCTGTCACTGATAAATCAGACATTAGAATCAAACATTTTGCTCACATAAATGTGGCAATTACTGCCATGGAGATGGCAGATATTGTGAAGGAGACAGATGTCACTCATTACACACACTTCCCTTCACAGAACATCATTATTGCTTTGTATGCTGCAGACAAGTTTGGCAACATTTCCCAGTCGATGTGGTTTGCCCATGCACAAAAATTGGGAAAAATTTGTTATTGCAGATTATCTCACTTTGTAGATCTTTAACATCAGAACAAAAATAACTCCTAGGCTAGAACTGCTATTCCATATGGGAAAGATTTCTCAATACAAATCCTCTACAATTTTCCCTTCTCACTGACTTGGCTTTGTTCTCATCTGAGGCACTAAGCTTAATCTTTGCCCAAGCTATGGAGCAGTCCCAAATGATGGAATCAAAACTAACTCTCTCCCCCTGAATTTAAGAAGGATGCAGAGATCATTTAGGAAGTTACACTATGAACTACCACCCTAACCTTGATATAGCTGGATCAAATCACTCCAGGAACTCTCCATCTGCAATTGGTTGTGCTTGTAATGACCATCAAATCAACATCAAAGTGCTCATCAATTACTCCAATTCAATCTTTGACTCTTATCTCTCAACACAAATTAATAAAAGGGGTATGAAAAAAGCCCAACAATTATTGGAGGTGGGAATAGCAAAGTCTGGCTTTTGGCAGTGTAGAATTTAATCACTTCCCTCCTACAGCTACATGAATATAATTTATCACCATGATAAGATGATGAGGCAATGAATTATTGGTGTTCTTCTTCGGAGGTGTAAGCTAGAAAAAATGATGAAATGGCCCAACCAGTGCCATAGAAAGACTCTTTGGCAGAATCAGATATTGAATATCTTTCCCGCCCTTACGCAGGACCATACAATTATTTCTGAAGAAGAAACAACATGGTAAAGACTCAAAACATCTCACTGAGTTTTTGGGAACATTTTCAGATATCAAAGTATCATAAAAAATTCTTAAGAATCTTGATTATTCTGTGTAGGAGAGTTGGTTTGCATTTGATACTCCTAAGATCTAAGATGCTTCTTGTAGAACAGGTGTTCAAGAGCAGAGATATTTAACACAAAAGAAATTGTCCATAAGCAGAGAACAGAAATATTACACATTTTCATGGAGAAGCCACATTGCACAGGGCTGAAAATGTTACATCACATAACGAAAAGACACCTCACTTCCCCCATCAGTGGTTTTGTGGTTTCTTCTTTTTTCCTGTATGCTTTTCATGGTAATTCAGGTTTAAATCAGACACCAGCCTTTCTGTTTACTTCTTAATTGGAAAACAAAATTATCAGAATGATACAGTCATGCTTTTTTAATTACAAAGTGGTAAAGGCCTTGTGAAAGACAAAGTGGGAACTTTATGTCTCTGACAGCTCCAGTTCTCCCACTCAGGGGACTCATATCTTAAGTTCAGATTCCCCACTGTGAGCAAGAGTACAGGACAGGGCATGGTCAAGGAGCACCCACGATATCTTCAAGGCAAAGGTTCACTTTCAGTCACTCCTATCTGCAAAAGAGCAAAAATCCCTTTGCATGTTATGCAAAAATCAGCCATGGGCATCAGTGTCTAGAGACATGTGCCTGTGGCACATCCCACTAAGACAAAAACCAATAGAGTTTTTCAGATGAATGTTTAGAATATCTGTCAGGTGAATGAGAAAACTACCAACGTCTGTCCCTCAGTGAGAAAGCTTAACCATTCTGCAGTGGAACACTCGCTGTCTTTCCAAGGCACAGCACAGCCTGGATGATTTGTCACCACGTCCTGACACACAGGAAGCAGCTTACATGACAGCTTCCACAGCTCTCTCTTTCACTCAGGAACAGACACATCTGTGAGCTGCTGGTTAACTGAGGGGTCAGTGTCTCTGCCTTCCAGATGTGCATTTAGAAACACAGCCCGACCTGCCAGCCCAGGCTCTGTGAGTGTCTGATACAGAGGCTTTTGGAAGCTGTTAACTGTGCTTGTGGAAGCATGAGAAGACAGTGTGGGAACTACTCAGAATCTCAGATTTAATACAACTTGATATCCCCCAGTCAGAAAGTATCCTCTAGAAAACACACACGTTCCTCTCTTGCCTTCACCAAGGCCTCCTGCACAAGCAGAAACTAAGGCAGGGCATCCCAATCTGCTTTGTAATGAAGCCGCAATCTTTTTGTGTTACCAAAAATATATCCTATAATTTAATTCCCTGCCGTGATGTCCTTAAAAAGATTACAGCAACACCAAGAAAAAATCATGGGTCATTAAATTCCACACATTTATGCACAAACCACAAGAACATCTCTCTCTCTTTCTGGGAGACAAGCTCTGATAGAGGCTAATACTATCCTCTAGAAACCACATTCTTTTTTGTCCTCACCAACAACCTTCCATAGAACCAGAAAAAGGAATATAAGATACAAATTAAGAACACTTATCTAAAAAAAAAAAAAAAGAAGAAGAAGAAATAAAGAAAAGGAGACCATAACAGTCACTCCTATCATCCATCTACTACTTCAATGAATGACCCAAGATCAACCTCATGAAATAGCCACACAAAATGTTCCCCCCACAAAAATGTGCTTGAAATGAAAACATGCGGTGGAAGAGTCATTAAACCTGAGTAAACTGACCCAGAGTTCAATAAACAAGCTTTAAGACATTGGTGATAAGAAGTAAAAAAACATCCAGTACAAACATGAATATCACTGCACAGCAAAACCCCTGAGCTACATGTACACAGCTCCCCAGCACACAGAAACACAGCGACTGTGCTTCCAAATATTTGCTGTTTATTCCCACTTATCTCGTGTTCAGGTACAACACTCTTATGTCATAGGGATAGTCTGACACATACATTTAGTGTTTGGCATGTTTCTGATTATACAAAGATTTTGATGACAGATCTATGCTGCTGCTCTCCAATCAAGGCCTCCCATTAACTCCTGTTGGTATTAATCAGTGCTGAACATCCTTAAGTAGAGACCAAATACAGTGCATTTCCAATTTTTATCTCCTGGGGGAAATAAAAGTTTTTACAGCAGCTGCTTCCTAGTAGGTCTAACAGTTGAGGTCATACAGCAGTGTCCAGAGTTCAGGCTTTCAATGGACACAGCCCCAGAGAGGCACCAGGACACAGGAACACCAAAGATAAGTGGCAGAGCTAAGACAGAGCATTTCCAGGGAGAGCTGGGTGCTGGGGATCCCCATTGAGGCTTCTGGTTCTACATTTTTAACCCTATTCTGTTTTCCCTTTGTCATCTGTTGCTCCTTCTGGACTTACTTTTCTTTGTCTCTGGAAGGGAAATAGGTTCTGAAGGACAAGCCAGGCAAAGCTGCAAGAAGGGATCTTTCTGCTCCAAAGCACACACAAGTTGAACAACACTGCAGGCACTTACACCTGCTGCCATTAATCTGCAACTACAAAAATTAGGTGTGGGTAGTGTCTTGCACAGCTCAGCCCATTCCTAAGCAATGTTTCCAACTCATTTAACAAATTGAAGTCATTCAGTAAGGCTGATAGTCACAGGGAGAGAGGAGAAACATCAATTCAGACTCCCCTTTGTGGGTTTTCGCAGTGGGGCTGTACCTGTGACCTGGAAGAGCAAGGGGGAAGAGGGTGCAGAATGCCATCCCTACACCTCAGATGGACACTGCTGCATGTCATGGCCAGAGAACAATGGTGGTAGAGTTTGGCTGTGTTGATGCTTCCTCAAATGACATGATACAGCAGCTTCCCAACAGCCAAGGCTGTGCACTGAACTTCATCCTGTTGTCCAGAGTGAACCCCGAGGGACCCCTCCAGGGCTGAATCTGAAATCTCTCGTTTATGTAAATCTCAATCTCCTCACAGTGACTGGGGACAATTTCTGCCCCAAAGGACAGAATCCAGCACATATCAAGTGTCTGTTAGGCTGCACCATAATACCAAGACATTTTGAGAGGAAGAAGTTGGACACACACCTCTTCACTGACACGATGTGATGATTGTCACGGGAAGAAGGAGTCTCACAAGGAGATGACAGGCAACAACACTTTTCCTGCAGGACCACCAGTTCCCTAATCCACCTGCACCAATTTCCTAATCCACCTGCACCTGTGTTAGTCTAAATGTGATTTGTCTGGGCCTTACTGGCTCAATGTCCCATTTCACACATGCCTTTGCAGGCACCAAGACAGAGGCAGACACCATTTTAGGAGGGTTTCTGTTACACCTTGTTGTTACCCACTGCCACACTAAGGGTCTCCACACTGTCCCATTGCTTTTCCCTTTACTTCTGAGGACCTTTCATGCTTCCATTTCCTGGTTTATGTCTAACTCGAGCAGCAGCTCTGTAGCTGACTCCTGGCAGAGCACATGATGGGCTGTGTGCCCTGCAGAGCCCAGCCCAGCATCAGCTGCCACCCCTCTCCAGTCTCACTTTCTGCCTGATGCCTCACAAGGAAATCCTGTGACTTCTTTCAGGTTTTTTTTTCCTTCTCCTTCCTCCAGGTGCATATTTTTGTGTCGTGTTTTGTTTCTTTGCCTGGCTCTACCCACCAGCACCAGTTGTTCTGTACATTAAGAAAGCCCATGGAGTATTGCATTACCTGCATAAACCAGGAGAGCCCTTAGCTCTCCCCCTGCTCCCTAGCTGATGGACAACAACCCTGGAGAGATCGGGATGCTCTTTTTTCTCCTCTTTCTTGCAGTAACAGCACCACCTTTTGGTTCCCGGCGCGATGCTGTGATTTCATGACACCAGCTCAGCGATGCCTCTGCAGAAGACTGACGTATCCCCCAAAAAAGACCTTGTGTGCCTTAACTGTGCTCATATTTCATCTGCAGCACCGTTGCCTGGGGAAGAGAGGACCCAACAAGCCACTGGCGTGGCTCTCTCTCCTCGTCCAACCACACATCATCCGAGTACTTCTTATCCTAACTCAATGGCTTTTCAGATAAGATAATTGGTTAGCAAGGAATTCCATCTCCACCCAGCTCTGAGCTCAACAAAGCAGGTAGCAGCACGGCTCACAGCACACAGACATTTTCAGCTCTGAACGTGGATAAACATACCGATCCTTTAACCCTAACTGGCCCCCAAACAGGAAGTAATCAAATGCAAAGGAACAGTGCTTATAAACCCAACACTTGGAAACAATGAAGACATAGTCATCTCTCTGGGGCTGGTGGTGCATCTTGGAGAAAAAGAAACACTGGGGAGTTTTGGGGGTAAGGCATTAAGGATCTGTCACACCAGAAAATAAATGACAACACATACATATTTAAAGTAAAGGCTCAAATTCAATGTTCAGTCATTCTTGAAGAAGGGCCTGACACCTTGGGTGTTCACCTCCTTTATTGGTGACATCAGTGCTACAGCACAAAAATGGCCATGGTTTGAAGTAACTGCTCTAACACAGACTTCAGTCACTCACCAAAATCCCCTTTCCCTTCCAGCTCTGATAAATCAATCTGACTTTATTGATTCCCACCAGCTGGGTTCTGATCCTCCTGCCTGCCTTGAGGGCTAAAAACAGCAGCAGAGGTGAGGCTCTCCTAATGAGGGATAAAACAGAACAGATGCACCTCTTTAATGGTGCAAATTCAATCCAGTTCCAGAAAGGAAAATGTTTTGCTCAGAATTCAGCAGCATCTGCTTTATTTCAGGGATTAACCTTTCCTTTACACTCTCTTGTAAATCCCCTTTGGGAATGCCTGTGACACCAGAACTAAACCACTTCTCAGAGTTGAAGAAATAAATGCACCTGCAGATGTCTGAGGATGCAGAGCAGGTTACTACTGTTCCTGAACTCTGAGATTAAAAACAATTGTAGGTTGACTCATGTTTCCTTGAACTACGACTGTGTGTCTTAATCTCTGCAGTGGCATAAAGGGAAGTTGTCAGACAAATTTAAAGATACACTCCCAACTATCTACATTCTGATTTATAATGTGTTCCAGTATCTTTGAGTTACATTTAGTATTTTAAATCAAATTAATAATCATTTGGAACACCTTTCCGAATCAAAGCACAGCTATGCAGTAGCTTTCCTTAACTACTTTTCATTCACCTATAAATGACTCTAATATGCATTATTTTGTCTTACTTTTCTCTTATAAAGCTCAGGACCCTTATTCCATGGGAGTAACACTAAAGATAAAACACCAGGGAATGCAGACACTATCATAAACGTGATGTCTCCGTTGCCTGGGCTCAAACGCTGTCAGGCTCAATAAAACTGGTATAAAAGTAGATAAAATGTCTTGTACACTTTTATCTTTCCCAGCTCAGTCCTTCTAGGAGCCTGTTCCAAAGCATCTCTAAGTGGTTTTTCAGGGTCATAGTTCGGCTAATCAACAGCCATCTCTGGAATGAAAACTTGGCTGAAATGAGCATATTAGCCTTCCAGTGAATGTATCTAATCTGAATCCAAATGAAAAACAAATATTCAAAGACAGGAACAATGTTTGTCTGTTAAAACAAGCTAAATGACCACAACATAGGAAGGAAATAGCAAAGAGTTCAGGTACACAATATAATGTTGAGGCAGCTTTTTTTATGGTCTCTCCCACCTACATAGCTGTACCTGGACAGGAAATTTCTAAATATCCTGCACTGCTAAACAGCAGGTCCTGAAGAAACAAACAGAGCTTTTGCAAAGGCCATTGCTAACTCTCATCAAAAGTTTTACTTTTGCTTCGCTTACAGCCTGACCCCAAACTCCTTGCGCTGATAGAGTTCCATTAATTCCTTCAGGCTTTCATACAGATGCAAGGCCTAGTTTTCTAAGGGGTCTGCTATTTAAAAAAAAGGGGGAAAAATAAATTTGTCCTTCGTTTAGGCACCTAATGAAGAGTTTGAGTCCTGATCATAGAATCACAGAATGGTTGGAAGGGTCCTCAAAGATCATCTGGTTCCAACCCCACTGCTATGGACAGGAGCAACTTTGACCAGACCGGGTTGCTCAGAGCCCCATCCAACTTGGCCCCAGTGTTGGGGCATCCACAACTTCTCTGACAAACATAATCTGTGTTGGACTTCAGGCCAGCTGGGCTTGTTGTGGGACAGGAGAAGTTCTTAGTAAGTTTTAATCTTATTACTGTACCAACTGGAAATGTTTGGAGGTGTATTATGCACACAAACCCAATAAGATTTGAAGACTTTTCTGCTGATAGCTCATTTTTGCCAGCAGCTAGCAGCTTGACAACCTCTTGTGCTGACTGACCTCTTGGTTTTTCCAGACAAAGGCCATCCAGCTCAAAAGCAGTTTAATGTATTTTGTCCTCTTAACTTAGTGAACAGAGTTCACTTAAAGCAGCTCTGAAACACTGATTGTTCTAATTCACCCACAGTAGAAGTGAGGCTAATGAAACAACTCACTTGAAATGCCCTGGAGATACCTTTGATAAGATACCTACCAGCACAGAGTCATCAGTGGTTTGTTTTTAACCTGCAGTGGGAAGTACATTGTGATCATGAGAAGGGAAAGCAATCCCTGAATGAAAACAGAAAACCAGCAAGGCTAATAAGGAAACCAGCATGAAACTGTCAATATGTAGACTAACTACCCATTAGGAGAAAACAACTCCCCTAGCAACAAGAAGTGCAAATTTACATTGTTCTTTAATTTTTTATTAAACCATTGTTTTAGCAGGAGCAAGAAAATTAAGATCTTCCCATAAGAAACTGGAAGTGTCGATCTCCTAATTAGCAAACTGACTTATGAATGTTGGCAGTGGACTCTCTGAACCCTGCCTTGCACCACCAGTGCTGGTGAGGCTGCTGATGGCTTGGACACCTAAGGCAGAAATACAGAGATGAAGTGACAGCCTGGCACATTCTAAAACAAGATTTCCTGTGATTCTTTTTTTCTGAGACCTCCCCTCGATTTCCCTCAAAAGCCCATCCAAATCCTCCTGTTTCAGACCAGCTCACACACACAGCAGAGGGAGCCAAGCCACTAGAAAATATCTAATGGCTGAGAAATGGGGTATAACATAGTCAGTTCACAGTCCTAAATCTCCAATTATTCACTGTGTTCCACTGTGGTGAGGTCCCCTCTTCCAACCCAAACACATCCTGAATACACAGCTGATAATCAGCAGCACATATGCAAGTGCTTCTGACTGCATCTCTCTGATTCTTCAATTTTTCAGGGATTTTTTTTTTTTTTGAGGATTTCTTTCTCTTTTAGAGTTTCTTTTTAAGGATTTTTTGCCTTTTACCAGCATGTTCTGTTCTATGTGTTGTATATAAATCCCAATACTTTAGGGTACTGCAGCAACATACAAAACTTTTCCTTTCCGTGGTCACTCTAATCCCACTCCAGATTCCCATTATCTGGCAGCAAGCCATGGAACTCACCTGTGAACCTGTCCTCACATGGTGCTGACCTTTACCTTGTCCTAGCCTTGGCCACACCTCTCAGAGAAGGAAAATTCACATCATAAAACCACAGTCACTGGCACTCATGGGGGAGGATGACTTGTGGAACAACCCTATTACCACTACACTGTGTTGCTAGAAACTGACGAATAATCTTGCAGCACTGAAAAGCAATGACATGGCAGATTTAGTTAAAAGACAGGCAACTGTGAATGAGTAGACATGGGGGAAAAAAACCCCATCAGAAAAAATTCAGCGTCTGTCTCAAATGGCCAAAGCAATTCCCCAGACAATTATCCTCTCTTTGACCCTACACAGAACTTTCTAGAAAAGCCAGGTTCCCTTAAATAGTGAATAAGGCTTCAGTTTCAGTCTAAGAGCCCCATGAAAACCATGAAAACACAGGAGGTATAATCCTCTCCTGTCACCACCCTCTCTAACACCACCAAGTACACTGCTCTTTAGCAGGTGAGCAGAGTCATGGCTATCTGAGCCTGGCTGAATGTCTTTATCATTGTGTCATCTGTGAAGATCAAAAAGAGGCCTTAAACCCAACCTGAAGAGCCAGGTGCTTTATTAAAGATTTATGGAAGTACATCTTGCACACTGCATTGCCCAAGTGGTGCTGGCCTTGACAAACTCACCTCTATAAGGACCTCCAAACCAAAGGCCACCTACAGCAGGACAGCACCTTTTGGCTGGCTAGTTTGGGCCCCAGAACCAACATCTGTCAGGATAAAAAATTAACTTTTATGTACCCTATGTCAGATCCAGTTGCTTTTGTATCAGAGTAGTTTGGGATGATAAACTTTTCTTTGCTAATAGGAGAATAGGCATCCTGCCTTTTCCGCCTCCACCTCTTAAACTTTCATCCACAAAGGATCACAGAATCCCAGAATCTTAGAAACGTTTGGATTGAAAGGAACTTTTAAAGGTTATGAGCAGGGCCAACTTCAACTCCATGAGGTGGGACAGAGCCCCATCCAGCCTGACCCTGGGTGTTTCCAGGGATGGGACATCTACCAACTCTCTGAGCAACATGTTCCATCTAGTGTTTCACTACCCTCATTGTAAAACTTTTCTTCCTTTTAACCATCTAAATCTACCCTCTTTTAGTTTAAAACCATTACCCCTTGTCCTGTTGCAACAGGTCCTAATAAAATATCTGTTCCTGTCTTTTTTATCAAATATTAATAATTGACAGGCCACAAGAAGTTCTCCCCAGAGCCTTCTCTTTCCCAGGCTGAAAAATCCCAACTCTCTCAGTCTTTTGTCTTAGGAGAAGTGCTCCATCTCCTAAGAGTCTTTGTGCCCTCCTCTGGGCTCACTCCAGCAGGTCCCTGTCCTTCCTGTGCAGGGACCCCAGGGCTGATGCAGGGCTCCAGGGGGGTCTCAGCAGAGCAGAGCAGAGGGGCAGAATCCCCTCCCTCCCCTGCTGCCCACGGGGCTCTGGGTGCAGCCCAGGACACGTTTGGCTCTCTGGGCTGTGAGTCCATGGCCGGGGCATGTCCAGCCTCTCACCCCCAGCACCCCCAAGTCCTGCTGGCCAGGGCTGCTCTCGGTCTGTTCATGCCCAGCCTGTGCTGTACCAGGGGCTGCCCTGACCCAGCTGCAGCACCAGCACTTGGCCTTGTTAAACCTCATGATGTTCCCATGGAGCACTCCTTGAGCTTGTCCAGGTCCCTCTGGATGGCATCCTGTCCTTCACGTGTGTGTCAAACACACCATGTNCTGTCCTTCAGGTGTGTCAAACACACCACACATCTTGGTGTTATCTGCAAACTTGCTGAAGGTGTGCTTGATCTCACTGACTGTGTCATTGATGAATAGTTCTGGTCCTTGTATGAGGATCCCCGAAGGTGACAAGTGACCACTTGTCACTGACCTCTATCTGGACATTTAGCCAGTGATGAACACAGTCTGGATGTGTTCATCCAGCCAATCTTTTATCCACTAAATAGTCCATCCTTCAAATCCACCTGTCTCCAATTTAAAGAGAAGGATGTTGTCAGGGACACTGTCAAAGGCTTTACAGAGGTCCAGACAAATGAGATCTGTAGCCCTTTCCTTGTCCACTGATGTGGTCACTCCATCATAGAAGGCCTCTAAAATAGTCAAGCCAGAGTTGCCTTGGAGAAGCTGTGCTGGTTGCCTCAAATCACCTCTTTGTCCTGCATGTCCCTTAGCAGAGTTTCTAGGAGGATCTGTCCCATGACATTCCCAGGCACAGAGGTGAGGCTGACAGGTTGGTAGTCACCAAGCTGCTCCTTTCTACGCTCTTTAAAAGGCTTGCTATTAGGGTGCAATAAGGAGTTTTAAACCATTAGGAGTTTTAATAATTCTTCAGCTCTAATATACAATTCAAGGACTCAACAATGCGGTCTTGATGCAGCAGGGAAGAAACCACAGGGCTTCCACAATTTATGGGCAAAGGAACTGAATCAGAAACAGTGCAATATTTTCCCGAGGAACCTTAGCCTTGCCCTTAGATGTCCTGAGTTTGAACTCACTTTGCTATAAATATAACAACAATGCCCCACAATCCTATTAGAGAACAGAATTACTTAGGCTCTCAAGTCCCCAAAATAGCCCAGTCATTGCAGAGTTTTGCTTTAAAAGACCTGTGTTTTTATATTTGTACATCTGTTGTAGATGGTACTCAGATGTGTCCAGTAGGTGTCATTTCTGTCCACCCTTGCTTGTTTTACTAAAGGTTAACAGAAGTCAGAGGTATCATTGCTTTCCTGTTTTGGAGAGGAAACTATGGCATGTGCAGAAATGATGTGTTTGACCTCCAGGCTGAACAGGAATGTTCAAAACCGGTTTGATGCCTGATTATTTCTGGATTGAACTAAAGACCCTGACAGGCAGGCCCAGATTTTGCTTCAAGTCCAGTCCTGCATGGTTTGGCATTCTGAAATAAGGACTCTCCTCTATGACCCTGTCCTTTCCATTTTACATATCCTCAGCCACGGTAAGCCACAGCAAACCCTCTGGCACTTTTCCCTGTGCTGCTGAGATATGAGACACACAGACCATCCACGGGCACTTCTGGTGGAAAATGTCTTACCTCCTTCCCTTGCTACGAAGAAAAGCATAAAGCACTGAAAAATAAACTTCTGCATAGGGAAGTTAGGCCATGGCTGCTGGGATTGGAGTGAAACCAGTCAAAGATGGTTTCCTGTCTGTCAAATGTGCCATTTCTACACAAACATCTGGAGCAGGACTTCAAGCACCAATCTCTACCATGATCCAGCATCAGGTCAACAGCCCTGGTGAGCTAAATATGGCATGGCTCACTGAGGGCAAGTGCAAGACATTTTATTAATTTCATAATTTTTTGGTAGCTTTTATTAATTGCCCCCTTTGTCCCCATACAGGGAACTTCCACCCCAGGGGAGCAAGTTGAAGGAAACACATGCTTCCCCAGGGACAGCTTAGAGCCAGGTCTGGCACTGGCTGCCACTGAAACGTTCTAGACTGAGAGACTCAACACTGGTTGGAGATGCTGGAGCTCCAGCCACACGAGTCCCCCTTTGCCCTTTTGGCCGACCTGATGGTAACCCCCACCAGAGGGACGTGGTAGCCTTGCTGCTCCCTGATCCCGAGGGAGAACACAGACAGACGTGTGGGAATGGAGACCCACGTGCAGGAGAACTCCTTGCTGCCTCCACGGGGCTCGCAGGTGGCGGGGAGCCCAGACACCAAATTAAATTGGCAGCAGCAGCAGAGCTGCAGCTGTGTGGGGCCAGGAGAGCTGAACCCATCTGCCTCTTGTGGGCGGCTGGGGCCAGGGCTGGGGCTTGGCTGCACGGGGACTGTGCCAACACACAGGTGCCAGGATGTTCCTCCTGTCCGTCCCTGGCCTGCTTGGAACACCACAGCTATGAAAACCTCACCCTGATGCTGTAAATTACTTCAGTGAGGGCAAATGACCCAAAAAAAGGGCCATTTTGCATCTACTGTTCTTTCAGGTGAAGTCAGAAAATTCATCCCTAACTGAGTGAGCTGCAAACTACAACCATAGATCTAAAATTTCCACTCAGGCACCTTCATGGTGTTGAAGCAGAACTTGCAGCAGTGTTGCTTTCATGCAAAATGAAACCAGCTGTCTCCAGCTCCCCACAGCTGTCCCCAGCTTCTCTACAAAGATATGGCATCAAAAGCAAAAATTTCATTTGTTATTCCCCAATAATTGAAATTATTTCTCTTACTAAAGAATACCTGACTAAAATTAATGCCCTCTTCCATGAACCACACCATCCCTGAGCTATCAGTGCAGGATAGACAACTGGGAAGAAGCCAGAAAATACAATTTTGATAGACTTGACCAGTTTCTCTGGTCAAGAAATATCTCTAAATACAACATTCTACTCTAAAATCAGTTTTTAGAATTCAAACAATTAAAGCCTGCTGCTGCTCCTTTCTTCTCTTGCAGAGATAACATGCAGCTGTTTGCAAACTGCTGACTGGAATTTTTTTTTGCCTGCCTAATAGCATGGTGTTCTGCCTGCCTCCAAGCTGAAGGAATTTGTGCTACAGTGTGAGTTTCAAAAATATAATATCAAATTATCAATCAGGAAATACTTCTGTGAAGGGGCGAGCTGAGCCCGAAGACCTCACACAGCCACACTGGAACTCAGCTTTCCAAGGTGGGATCCAGCCCCTCAAGACATGTTGCCCAGACTCCAAGAAATGTGCTGAGCTTCTGAAGGAACCTGCTGCTTTCTCATAACTGGCTTGGAGCCTCTTCTTTCTGAGCCCTTTTTTTCTCAGTAACTGCCATTAAGTAAAAGCCTGGGCCCTGAGGCAGGCAAGACTCACCTACATTTGATCTTTGCTTTTTCAACCCGCCAGCAATGATAAAGCAAGATAAGAGACACTTGGAGAGGTCCAGGCAAAGGACAGTGCTTCTTTGCAGCAGCTCATTCAGTCAGATAAACTCCTGACAGTGAAGGTCTTCTTAATCAGACTACAGTGATCTTTGATTACAGCACACAATAACCATGGAAGGGAACTGCTCAGCCCACTGCACCCAAAGAGATCTGTTACTGTAGCTGGTCAGAGAAAACAGCTTTATCACCAGTCAGACAGAGATGAACTACAAGGTGAAGAAAACCTCAGACATCAGCAACCACGTTTAAATCAAAAAGATACCTACTATGGGAAAGCTTCAAGGTGAGGGCTGAGGTTTTTCACAAAGTTATAAATAGAAAAGATTAATGTACTGGGCTTTGGGGACCTTTCAATATATGTATTTACAGAAGCATGACATAACCAGGGTGACCCATTTCACTGTGCTTTAAAGCAGGGACTTTTTCAGGATTAAGCCTTTCAACCAGCAAGTAATGTCTGAAAGGCTTGTCACAGAGTGCAAGAATTTCAATATTTATTTTCTCCCGTACTTGAAAGAGTGTGTGCTTTTTTTGTTGGTTTTGAATCAGTAACTTAGGGTTTGGTTTGTAAAATGAGGGCAACTGGATACACAACACAAGCAAAGCTGGAAAATGGACATGAATTTTACCAGGCTGAGGGCTGCTTCAGGGGGTGACTCACGGCCCTGCTGGGTGACTTCTGGCTGGCAGTGATGTGCCCACTCTTGTGGAATAACAAATAAAGCCCCCGACGAAATGATGCAATACCTGTTTTCTAGGTTTTACACCCTTCCTCTGAATTATCTCCCGCAAAGCCTTCATTTTCACAGGATTTTCGGCATGCTTGGGCTTTTGTTTCCATTATTTTTCCTCTCTGCAGAACAGGTCTGTGATTGCACTCCAAGAACACAGAGCAGCCCTTTCCTAGGAACCAGCCTGGGAAAATCTTTGGTAACAGCTTCCTGCTGTTGCACTGAGCTCTGTGCATCTCCTACGGGTTTGGTTTTATCAGCTGTAAGAGAGTAAGAGACCATTCAGGTTTTCATGTTCCTGTTACAGCTTCCAAGGACATTGACCCCAACACATGCAAACATCACACTTTTATCCTTTACCATCACTTGCACTTTTCCTTTCACTCACTGTCTTTTCCTCCTTCATCCCAAAGCAGCTTAAAAGGCTCTGGAAACTTCAAAACTTCCACCACGCTACCCTACCTGCACCCTTCTTCATGGCATCTTTGACACCTATGTCCCCAGGAAACCTATGTGGGCAGCATAACACTGCAGGTGCTCCATGGAATATTCATGGATTTCTCAGGATTGAACTGAAAAACATCCTCAGTAAGTACCCATTCTCCATCTCTTTTGAGAGCTGAAAGGCATTTTGGAGGACTAAGCTCAAGTTAAATAGAGACCATTTGTCTCCCTTCCTCCATCTGGAGACTATATAAAGGTGTCTAAACAAAGGCTGTGTTTGCAAACCTGTTGCACCAACACCACTGCATCAGCATCTGTCTATGCAAAGTCTGGTCATGTTCCTCTGAAAATCAAGCTGTTTTCTGCCTCTTGTTCATTTCCCTGTTTTTAGATAAATTCTTCTATGTAAGCATGACTGATCATTATTATGGTCTGGCTAGTACAAGGAAGGAAACTGAATAAATTAGTTTTACCACGCAGAGGCCAAAACACAGAATTTTAAAGGCCTTTTCAAAGTGCTCCTTACTCTGGCCACGCCTTTGCTGCCCTGTTGAACAGGTTGTTCACAGTCATGAGGGCATCTTCCTCAAACATGGGGTCAAATATGGACCATGAGTCATTTCAGGTCCTCTCTGAGTAAACCTGAATTTCAGGCTTTTCAGGCCACCTCAATGAGCAAATAAATGAAATTTTGCCAAAATCTGTCATCTGCAATTCCCCCATCCTGGCGCACAGTACAAATATTTTTGCAGGTATCTGAGCAGTCCTACAATACAAAGTGCTGAGGTTTAAAAAGGCACTATACAAATATGTCATCTTCCAAAAGAAGAAAACAAAGAGAAAGGGGGAAAAAAAAAAAAGAAAGGAAAAAGTAAGGAATGGAGAAAGGAGGAGGAAATAATGGAAGAACAGAAGAAATCAATCTGGGTGTGTAGTGAAATCTATTGATTGGGAGCTCATGAAACTGCAACACAGAGTCAGACACCACTGAGAGTTCCTGTGATTATCTCACTTTCCTGTGGCGGATGGCAGAAGCCACCGCAGAGGGGAATCCACTTCTCTGAGCAAGCAGCAGTGGTTATCACCCCACCCCTCGGGGCACACACACACAGGGAGAGGGGTGGGACCTCGCAGTGCATCTTCATTCCAACACCTGCTGTCCCAGAAATAGGAATGGGGATTCGAGGGGTCTGCAAGCCCACAGCAGAGGAGGAGGAGATGTTGCAAGAAGGTCACATTTCTGTGGTCATGCAGGTGACCCACTGGAGCAGCTCTTTGAGGAGACACAGCGGTATTTTAAGTCCAGGGGCCAGTATTGGGGGAAAGGATAGCAATCAATTGATGCAAGTGTTGAACTGGGTAATTGGGTTTGTTATACCAAGGTTACAAAGGAGAAGATGGTAAAGCCCATCCCCTGCTCATGCACGTTTGTCACAATGCCATGAGCCTGGCTCAGTTCCCAGCTCTGTGGGTCAGAGATAAGAACTTAGGGAAGGGGTACAATTATTTATCTGATGATTATGTCCTTCCCTGGGGCGGCCTCTCCTTCTATTTTTGTCCTCTGCACCAATGGCTCGAAAAAAAGCAACTCCCATATATGTTTTGTACAATAAATGCCAAAGGAATAAAGGAAAAAGAAAATATTACCTGTAGGGGATTTCCACTGAGAGGCTGTGGTTAGGCTAAAGCTCCATGACACAATGGAGAGTAGAAGGTATCAACATTAAACAAAGACTAACCTTCCAGCACACTATCTACCAATTTAATAATGAGCAGAGCTTCTGACCCCACATAACAAGAAGTGGCTATTTCTCTGCTCTCTGTAGGAGGGAGAGGGGCAAATATGTTTCCCATGAGAAGTCCTTGGAGGCCTTTTCTTCTTTTCCTTTTCCCCCCCTAGCTTTTACATTTTAAGACTCTCTTTATCATTAAACATAGTTTAATAGTCTTAACTGAATGCAGCTTTCCCCATGGTCCTGTTGATATGTATGCTTCACCAACTGTAAATTTGTAAACATTGTCACCACTCTAAAACTTCTAAATTTTATTCTTTTATAAGGATCCCTTTTCCCAATCACTATCATTTTCCTAGGCTAGTCTATACATAGAAGTAAGAATTCCTGATAATTCAGTGCTAAACAACCAGACAAACACTATATAGAAAGCCATTGTACAGGGCCCCCTTGCCCTTTTCTCTTTACCAGAGATTACTGAACTGTGGAAACATTAATTAAGACCAAAGCAAAGGACATGAAGATAGATTTTAATTGTGCTGGGTATTGGCTGAAGCATATTTTAAACATGTAATTTAAAGTTGTTCCATTTCCTCTGTTTCAGTAAATATAAGATCTGTATAGCACATAATTACATAGACAAGTTTTGATGACGGCTTTCCTCCTTTGCAAAAAAGTTTTTTTTCAATTTTGCTCTTACAGAGACTCTCCCATCAGCTGATTTTCCATGCCAATGGATATAAATTAAACAGACTAACCAAACGTCCTCGGAGACAGAGCAGGCTTGGCCTAGGTTTATTTTTGTGAACATGTCTCACCATTCCTGGATTTCTGAAGTTTACTGCGGTTATCCAGCTCACGTGTCTTGCAAATGATGCAAATTAGGAATGAGTCATACTGGCAGAGCTAGAGAAAAACAATTAGGTGATAAATCAGAGCTATGATAACCAGGTTGCAGGTTGGTAACTCCTGTGCAGAATTTAGCCACAATGCCAAACAATAGTGTCCAAGTCAAAAGTGCAAATGGGTTCAAAACAAAACTTACTCTTGTAGGATTCAATATTGTTATATTTATTTAATAGGTAGCTCTTAAATCTATTGTCTGAATAAAGGAGTCCTTATTTTTCTTGATTGCCATAAACTGGTAGAACAAAAGGAGAGAAATATTACTTCATGCCCATTCTGTTTTCAGGAGTTCAAGTGTCTTCTTTCTCAAGTGTCCCATAGCCACCATTACAGGCATGTGTTTGAGGTGCCCCTGCCTGGCAGTGCTTAATGTGCTGTGCTGATTCTCCCTCAAGCCCAGCATGGGCTTAAATTCTTTTCAGCCACAGGAAAATGTACTGACCCAGCTGTCCCAGAGAACACAGTGACTTTGACGCTCCATTCCAGTAACATTGTCAAATACTCCTCCACTCACACTGAGAATTTTCTTCCATCACATTTCACAGAATCACAGAACGGGTCAGGTTGGAAAGGACCACTTTGGGCCATGTGGTTCAACTTCTCTGCTCAAGCAGGGCCATCCCAGAGCACACTGCTCAGGATTGCATCCAGACGGTTCTTGAATATCTCCAATGAGGGAGACTCTGCATCCTCTCTGGGCATCTGTTCCACTGTGCAGTCACCCCCACAGTGGTTCTTCCTCATGTTCAGGTGGAACCTTCGTGTGCATCAGTTCCTGCCCATTGTCTCCTGTCCTATTGCCCGGCACCACCGAGCAGAGCCCGTTCCATCCTCTGACCCCTCCCTGCAGACACTGACAGACGTCGATGAGGTCCTCTCTCAGTTACCTCTTCTGGGGCTAAACAAGCCCAGCCCCCTCAGCCTTTCCTCGTAAGAGAGATGCTCCAGTCCCTTCATCACCTTTGTCATCCTGCCCTGGACCTGCTCCAGGAGCTCCAGGTCTCTGCTGTGCTGAGGAGCCCAGACCTGGATGCAGAACTCCAGATGAGGCCTCCCCTGGGCTGAGCAGAGGGCGAGGATCACCTTCCTTCAACTGCTGGCAGTGCTCTTCCCAGTGCATCCCAGGATTCTGTTGGCCTTCCTGGCCACAAGGGCACTGCTGTTTCATGGACAGTTGGTTGTCCACCAGGACCTCAGGTCCTTCTGCTCTCCAGCAGGTCGGCCCCCAGCCTGTACCGGGGGTTGTTCCTCCCCAGGCGCAGGATGCTGCACTGGCCTTTGCTGAACTTCAAACAATTCTTCTCTGCCCATCTCTGCAGCCTGTCGAGGTCCCTCTGAAGGGCTGCAGAGCCCTCTGGGGCACTGGCCACTGCTTCCAGCTTTGTGTCATCAGTGAACATGCTGAGGAAGCAGCTGCTCCTTCCTCCAAGTCACTGAGGGGTAAGCGAAACAATACTGGGCCCAGTACGGAACCTTGGGGGACACCACCAGTGACAGGCTTCCAACTAGACCCTGTGCCACTGATTATGACCCTTTGGGATCTGCCACCCAGCCAGCTCTCAATCCGTGTCACTGCCCACTCATCCAGTCCACACTTCCTGAGTTTGCCTAGGAGGATGTTGTGAGACACGGTGCTGAAAGCCTTGCCACTGGGTGTGACCATACACTGGCTGTTGGTGGGGATGGAAGAGCAGCCAGATGCATCCAGCTGGAATGACCTGAGCTATTAAGAGAAGGGCACGAGAAAGTCTCTCTCTTCATGGCTGAGTGCACAGCACTTCAGCAGCAGGCTGCCTTGAGCACTCCCTCCAAAAAATTCTGCTCTGAAACACGCCTTAGCAGCAAACCCCTGGGACTGTGGAGGAGTGCTAAGTAGACAAAAAGAAAATAGTAGGTAGAAAATACCTTTTTGTACCACAACTGCAATGCCTAGATGTTCTGCTTTTATGAAACCTGACCTTTTTCTTGCTCTACAGACAGCACACCATGTTCTGCTCCTGGGAGAAGTCTGTAACCACCAAGGTCTTGGTATCATGGGAGGTCACTGAACAGGCTCCATTTCCTGACTGCCAGTGGCTCCATTTCTCAGTTCACATTTTTACCCATGCACATAGAAACTTGGTTTACAACTTGCTGAATTTATAGGATCCTATTCTGTTGTGAGGATGTAAAAAATAACTGAAAAATGAAATCACAGAATCATAGAATGGTTTGGGATGGAAGGGACTTTAAATATTATCTTATTCCAAACCCCCTGCCATGGACAGGGACACCTTCCACCAGGTCCATTCAACCTGGCCCTGAACTCTGCCAGGGATGGAGCACCCACAGCTTCTCTGTGCCAGTGCCTCACCATCCTCACAGTAAAGAATTTCTTCCTAATGTCTACTCTAATCTCTTTTCTTTCAGTTCAAAGCCATTATCCCTTGTCTTATCACTACATGCCCTTGTAAAATTCCCTCTCCAGCTCTCTTCTAGCCCCTTTAGGTACTGGAAGGTGCGAGAAGATCTACCCAGAGACTTCTTTTCTGCAGGCTGGAGAATCCCACCTCTCTCAACCTGTTTTCACAGGGTCCTGACATCTTCCTGACCTCCTCTGGATTTGTTCCAACAGGTCCATGTCCTTGTTATGGTGGGGGTCCCAAAGCTGGATGCAGTACTCCAGGTGGGGTCACATTAGGATGAATATAGGAAACCACAGTTAAGGATGTTCACCATCTTTCTCTAGTAATGAACCCTGTACTAAGGAAAGAGAAGTAATACTGTTGCTCTGGTTTTAGAGGGGAAGCTGTGCCTTAGAGGTTTTCAGCTTACAGGTCACTTTGCCTTTGCATCTGTGAAAAAATGGGATCTTCCTTTAAACTCTCCTAAGTATCAGGTGAAGTGTATGCCAACTACACGTATGCCTCACATTTCCAACCATTATGTTATAAATGATCTGTAAATTAATAGTGCAATTTTTCACACATTAATGAAGTCAGTAATAATAATGTCAGTTCTGTGTCATGAACCAATAACCCTCACCTCAAATATCTTACAACCTAGGATAACTAGACCAAAAATAACAACAACCACAAAATTGAAGCTCAGTATGGTTACTGTTTACCAGATGTGCTTAAATTCAGAGTTTTTTCTTTAATTTTTGGATGTGTTGGTTGTTAGGACATCCAAGACAGAAGGAAGAGACAAACTGCTGTTCAAAACTCATTACAATTCAAAAAAATAGTTAGAAAAAGAGAAGAAAAAAGTGAAGGAAGGAAAAAAAGGGGACAGGAAGAAAATCAGAAACAGGCACTGTGAAGAATACCATGGATAGATGCAATGATTATCAGAGATGCCAATACTAGATTCAGTGCATTGCTAATTGTACACGCTTCATCATTTGGGGGATAAATTCACAAAGAGGGATTCTAGAAATTCTCTATGCTACCCAGAACTGCAATGGGTCAATGACTGATAGCTCTTGTGAGTCTATTTTCACATGTACAAAACAAAGAGGATTTAAAAAGTCTGACAAGGTATTTTACTTGTTGTTTTGATGGATGATGTCATTTTCCGACTTTTGACAATTGCTGAGATACCACAAAAAAGGTGGTTTTCACAATGATTCAACCCTGAGCCAAAACTGAAAGTTCTCGTTATTTAATTTGACTAAGCATCCAAACTTTTGTGGGCTTTTCTGGTCTGAGCCTTCTGGATTTTCAGACTTGACACTATCACTGCCAATTTTATTGGCCAGATGTGCAATTCTGTGAGCCTGTGAACTCCTGGGCTGGAGACCCAGATGCCACCACTGCTGGATACACTGTGATTTCTGCCTGACATGGCCTCTGCTGGGCAGCTCAGGGACTAATGATTACACTGACAGTCCTGAGGCCACCTGCTCCCACACCCTGTGCCTCTGCAGGACTTCACAGGTCACACGCCACGGAGAGCACAGAGTCACCCCAAGAGGAACACACACCATGGGGTCACCATGGGCACCCCAGCAACCACGGGGTAAAGCAGGATGTCCTGGGGTAGCAGAGCCAGACAACCACTGTCCCCTCAGCAGAGGGTGAACCACACCAGTGGGGTGCAAACCACAGGCTCCCGAGGTGCCCTGGCATGGGGTGGGGGGTTTTTTTGGGCAGCCTGTTCCAAGTGCTCCACAGAGGGGGCTGTTAACTTTCTCTTCCTCTCTGCTGTGCTCAGTGGGACCCTATAGCCCTCTTGGCATGGGACATCCTACCCTGGTGCACCTGCTGGGTTAATTGTTCCTCAGGCCATGTTGATATTCTGCTGATCCCTTCAGAGCATCTCCCACTGACACCCTTGCCAGCAGCAGTGGTCCAGACAAGAAACACCTTGTGAGGTTATCACTGCAGAGGATTTTTACTAATTTGTCAGGGTTCTGACACCTCTGTGTTGCAAAACCATCCCCAGCCTCCCTGAGAGCTGCAAGGAAGTGGCCAGCAGCTGGTGCCTCTCCAGGAAGGCTTCTCCACCCCTCATCCCTTCCCCAAGGTCCTCTGTCTCCTCCTCAGCACAGGATTTCCCTCATCTCACCCTTTCCACCACCATGCTATGCCTCAACCATAGGTACAGCCTGGTCACAGCAGCCTCTTCCTTGCTGGACACCTGAATACACCTTACAATTAAATTGCCCTATGTTAAAACCAAAACAACGCACAGAACAAAGAAACAAAAAACAAAGCAAAAACCTCAAAACAACCAAACTAAAAAGAAACCACGAAACGAGCCCTGACTTCCTGTGTCTTTGCAGATTGAGAGCTCCTTCCAGATTTGCAGCCTGTGTGCACTTTTCCTCAGTTGCACACCATTGCCCAGCACAAGATGATGAAATAGGCAGGGAGGATGGCATCATGACCACAAAACATGATGCAACCCCCCCCAAGATGCTGTCACGTGAAGTCAGCTCCTGCACCTGTGCCTGTGGGACACAACCCCCACACTTGGTCAGAATGACCCCTCCCTCCCTTCTGTTTCCTCCCTCTGCTCATCCACACTCCTCCTCTGCTCTCCTGCACATGTGGAGCAGCTGGGGATGGTGACAGCCCTGCTGAGGGGCACAGGGGGCACACACAGCACCCTGACCCATGAGGGAGGCATGGAGCAGCTGACACAGGGCTTTCCCATGGCACAGAGGGTCCAGAGACTAGAAAGGGGTTGTAAAGTACGAAAAATACTTTGTTGTTAAGTGCAACCCCCTTTTTCTTGTTTCCCCTAATTACTTCTCCTTTACAGTCTTTGGAGTCAGCCGGTGCATCTGCAGAGAGGTCTCTGGTGAGGAAGAACACGGTGTCCTTACCCTTGAAGGGAGACTTGTTATTTCTCACTTTTTTGTTTGCACCCTTAATGCCAAAGGTCAACCTCACAGCTTTCCCTCTCACGCCAGTAACCAGCACAACCACAGCCAGAAGTGTGTGTGCTGTGGGGAGACACACCTCCCCCAACACGAGGTTATGGATGCATGGGAGAAGTTTGTCCCCATGTTCAGAGCCAGCGTGGATATCAAAAATCAGCTCTGTGCAGGTTTTGCATTCCCTGATGTCACCTGGAAAAAAAACGAAGCAGGATCTCAAATGTGGGGTTCACTTAGCAAAGGGGGGGATTACGAGCTGCAGCTGATGGTGCTACATTGAGCTGCTCCCCACATCAGGGCTCTCCTGAAGCCAAGACGTGGATGGATCCAGTGGTTTGGTCAGCATGGTAACAGGAACTCAGGGAGGACAGCACTCCTGACTCTGTCTGACCACCCTGTCCAACCACTTCCAGCATCTCCCCCTCTTCTCTGGGGGCTGCTCACACTCACAGAGGAAGCATTGGGAGCTCAAAGGGAGTCCTTTTTGACAGGAAGGGACAAGCTTCCTTCCATTTCTGTGCAAGGTCACTGCCACCAACACATTTTTTCTTGCAGCCCTTCGTGCCTAAGGCTCCTGGGGCTTATCTGCAGAGCAGCTGTGGGGGACTTCCCATCTCCTGGGAGGCTTTTGTCTCCCGTTCAGAAAAGGCAGCAAAAGTCAGACCCTTCTCCTTCTCTGTGTGTTTCTGCAAACGAAAAATAAAAAGGAAATGAGCTCAGTTCAGCGCTATCAGTCACAAAGTTTTAAAGTGAAACTACCTCACAACATGGGATGTTGTCAGCACTCTCATACTAAATCTGTTGTCAGACTAGTGATGAGTCAAGTGATCCCTCTGCCTTCACAGCTGGTTGCCACCCTGAAAGCTTTCACCAAGACACAGTTCCAGCCTGTGCCACTGCTCAGCCAGCACAGCCCACAAAGGAACCTCTCGTGCAGAGGTTTCACACTGCCACAATGCAGCACGCAGATCCTGAAATGCAAATGGTCCAGCCTCCCCCAGCAATGTTCTGGTGGCTGGAGGCTGCTGGAATTCACCACAATACCCTAAAATGGATACATATTGGCAGGATGTGTGTGTGTGCGTGTGTAGGGGAACAACCTGCTTCTATAGTCCTGCCAGCTCCTGAGGTCTGGACTGTGATGAGCCACTCACAGTAAAGTCTCATGCTTTTGTGCCTTTTTTTCCTAAACAGACATTTTGAAGTGAAACCTAAATCATATTCTCATTTTTTTTATTTGCTACAGCAAAGCCATGGCTTCAAGATCCCCAACCAAACACACATAATGGCTTAATCACTAGCAATTAAAATTGTAGAGGACATCCTATACTAATAATATTGAACATACCATCTGCCTTTTTCAAATGTGTAGTTCTAATCTTTAGAGTGGATAAAATACCAAAACATTTTTTAAAACCCTAAAAAATTCAAGGGAGAATGTGTCACAAAAGTTTCTATATTCCACTTTGGTTCAGTCCCTGCATTCTCTTATTAAATCTTTTCACCTTTTGCTCTAAGTTTAGAGAATCACAGAATCATAGAAATGTTTGGGTTGGAAGGGACCTTGGAGATCTTGATCCAATCCCCCCCGCCATGCACAGGGACATCCTCCACTGGCCCAGGTTGCTCAGAGCCCCATTCAACCTGGCCTTGAACACTCCCAGGGATGGGGCATCCACAGCTTCTCTGGGCAACCTGTGCCAGGGCCTCACCACCCTCACAGTAAAGAATTTCTTCCTGATATCTCATCAAACCCACTCTCTTTCAGCCTGAAGCCATTCCCCCTTGTCCTGTCACTACATGCCCTTGTAAAAAGTCCCTCTCCATTGCTCTTGTCAGCTCCCTTCAGCTACTGGAAGGCCACGCTTAGGTCACCCCTAAGCCTTCTCTGCTCCAGACTGAACAATCCCATCTCTCTCAGCCTCTCCTCATAGGAGAGGTACTCCATTTAAAACCTTTTTCACTTTAAGTCTGTTTTACAGGATTTAGGAGCACTAAGTGGTACTTTATCCAAACAGAGATTGTTCAAATAAGGCACTTCCAAAACCCAGCTCAAAGAAATCATTGTTCACAACAGTCTGAAAATCCCCTGCCCACGCAAAATAGCACCTGTCCCACCTAGAGAGCTTTAGAAAGGTACAGGAGAGACACTGCAGCACTGAGGCACTGGGTCTGTGCTAGACTGGGAATCCCAGATCCCCATGCTGGTGTTCAGAAAAGTTTGCCTGGATTCTCTAATTCTCCTGTTAGACTTCACTGATTCACAGCAAGTCACCAACAACGAGCCCTGTGGGGGCTACCAGGTTGCTGCCTCAGCTGCAAGGCAGTGGCATGCCAGCAAAGCAGCAACTGTCTCACAAATGGGATTTCCCTTTTTCTTTTTTTCAACCCCACGCCTGCTGCATTGACTATACACAAAAATTATGACAAAGTGTGGGGGAGGTGCAGGAAACAAGGGAACCAGGAAAACAAGAGAGCCAGAACTCGAAAGAGATCTGGCAGAGCAGCAAGCAATGAAGAATTTCAGAAATGGAGCACATTCACATTCTCAGCAAAGATAGCAAGACAGAAAACAGCCGTAGTCACTGTCCAAGGGAGGACCTCTGCAAAAACCCAGAAGTCATGGTGCAGCTGTGCTAACACTATGCCTGGCGTTTGCACAGACACCTACACACATGGAGGAGAGCTCTTCAGCAAATACCAGTCTGATAAACAGCGATCAACGCCAATATTTACTTTATAACCCCTGCTTCTGGAGAGCAGTCGCAAAGACTGGCTTTTATGAGGGTGTTGTCAACCTCACAAGTGCTAAAACCCACTTAAACAAAGTGCTTAGTGAATCTTGCCATCTCTCACAACCTTTTTAAAAAGCTAGAAATCTTTTTGGTGACTACCAAGGGGCTGAATTTGGAATGACCTTACCAGGAGCTTTCTGCTTTCACAGAAATTTCAGCTCACGAGATAATCTGCCACACCTAATTTAGAACTGATCTTAGCCTAAAACCAAGAAAATTATGTCAACCAAGGTTCCTCACAAATACACCTTGATTAAAGAGCATGCAATCAATATAAACTCTCTAACACTCCAGCTGTATCAAGGAGTGTCTCTTCTATTCAACCCCATCCTCAACCAAATGCTACTGCTCTCAGCAGGAAAGCTGCCAGCCCGTTCTGGCTCGGATGGGCCCAGACCAGACACATGTGAGCCATCTTTCAGCAGCATTTAGCAAGTAGTGAATTAGTGCTGCCTGCTTCGCAGAGAGGTGGTCACAGAGGAAAAGGTGTGTGTTTATCCCTCTACCAGGGACAGGGCACTGTAATACACGAGCAACCATGCAGTTCACATTTTGCTAAGAAAATTATGCATTTAAGCTTTCAAGGGAAGCAGGCAAGAGAGAACAGTATAGGAGGGAGAGTCTAAGAATTAATTGTGGGGCATTTGGTAACATTTGAACAGTAGACGAGACCTGTACAAGTGGGGTGGTACCCCAGCAGTGGATGGGCTCTTCTCCTTAGTTTCTGTTCCTGGGTGGTGTGAGATCATATTGACAAATCAAAGTCAAATTAGCTGCAGTGTTTCACTTAACAATGGAAAGCTGCATTAACCTTTTCCCTCACCATAGTGGAGGTGTCGGCAGCACAGCAGTAGCTGCTGGAGGCCAAAGCTTTATTGCAGTTGCCACCAGAATATTGTTAACACAGAACAAGGCCATTTCCTTGAAAAGTGAAGTTGAGATTAATGCTTAAGGCTGGAGGATTTAGGAAGCTCTACTTGTAACAGAGAGAGAGATCCCAGGAGGGAAGGTGCCGAAGAAGAGCAAGCTAGAGAATTAGCGTGATTTAAGAAGAAAAAAAAACCCCAGCCAAACAAACAAACAAAAAAAAAACACCACAAAAACCAAACCAAAAAAACTTATCCGTGTCTCTCATCACTCTCTCTCAACATGGCCTATGGCCACATGCCACTGCACTTTCCTGAAATGACCTTGGTTTGTGCTTCTGACAATAGAGCCAAGTTTCCTGCTCGGGTGCAGAGACACACAAGGATCAACAGGAACTGTCGACTCTGCAGTCTGCAGAAACGGGAAAAGGGAGACAGAAAAACAAACGGCTTCACAGTTAACAGAAGAGCTGTCAACACCAGTCTTGGGAAGATTAGAAGATAAACTCCAATGATGAAACAGTACCAGAGAGTCATTTAAGATCTTAGAGGGAGGCGCAGAAACAGCTTGAAAATGATTCAGCACAAAAAACTGAGTTCAGAGAAAAAACACCTAGTTTCCTTTCTCTCCCGCTCTCGATTTCGTTTCTGCAACATTCGATTTCCTTTCAGCAAGCCTGCCCACTGTTGTTGTGTGGGGTGAGAATATGTCACATCCTGTCTTTCAGTGACACGTTCCTGATAAAACCACATCACCCAGACACTGGTGAAGCTTGAGGCACATTATCTGAAGATGATTTTCGCTTCTCAGCTGTGTAATTGCAATAACTTTAAATGGTATTAAACAGAAATAAACTGGAAGATTGTTCCAGATGTGCAGCGCTCCTTGGGCTGCTGCTTTGCTCCCTGCTGTGGTTAGGCCCACCTGGGGACCTGTGCTCCTGCTCAGTGGCCACAGCAAGAAACAGCTTCCCAAGGGCCTGTGCTTCCCACAGATAAACTTCTTTATTTAGGGGAATGGAAACAAGAAAACATCAGAGCTCGCTGGTGGTTTTTGAAACCACAATCGACTCCGCTCAGCCCCTGTTGCACAATCCTATAATTAGCAGCGGCCCCACCGTGTGCTGTTCCTGCCAAAATGGGTTGTGATTTACCCATCAGTAACTCCCTCACACACCCTTGACACCCTGTGAGGATGTGGGCCGGATCTGGAGCCTGAGCCAATTCCCCTCTGAACAGCAGTGAGTCTCCCTGCCTTACACCACTGCACTCAGATACACAGCTCTGACTGCAGCAAGGGGCAGATTAGCATGGGCAGGTACTCGGGCTCACAGGCTGGTCTATTAACCCATTTTGCACACTAAAGTGTCCCCTTTTTTATTACCTTTTATCCTTTTTTATTACCTTGTATCCTTTATTACCTATTACCCCGTGTTTATTACCTTTATCACTATTTTAAAATAAAACAAAGAAAATTAATGAATGCCCTCAACTTGACTATCCCACTGGTTTGTGCCCAGCTGCCCTGACAGGAAAAAACCTCTTCCATATATGCCCAAAATAAGGGCCCATCTCTTTGTGTGGCAGCAGGGGTATAGAGACAAGCTGCCTTAAAGCTTATCTGCCTTCAGGGTGAGGAAGTGCTGCTGAGCAGGACAGGATTGAGGTTAATTTGGTTTTGGCCTCGCTGGAGGAAGAGTAATTTAAATAATTTGCCCAAGTATTTGATCTGTCTGCAGATTTACAAAGCAGAACAAGCCACAGGTCATACCTGGCTCTGTCTAAACATGCAAAACAAATGAGCGAAGTCACACGCATGTGCCAGCAGCACAAGAGACCAGTGTGACCTCACGGCTTGAGTTTGTGGGCACTTTCCCTGCACTAGGCACTGCTGAGCACTCAGTGGGGCAGGAGGGGCACGGGGGGGTCTCAGTAAGGGCCCCAGCCCCCTCTGCTGATGTTCTGGAGAGGCTGCCATGGTCAGTGGAGCAGCTGTCAGACGGTGGTGTGAGAGGCAGCCCCGGGCATCACACGCTGCAGACCACCACACCTCCGCCCCAAGGGATGACACACCATGCAGACATCCTCCTGACCTGTTTACCTGCCTTCCCACCACCTAAAACCCAACAAACTTGTTTTGAAGAAACAGTTTCTTATGTAACAGGGATGACTGTCAAGGGCCAGCCCTGCCTGCGCCGGACTGAGTTACTAACAGGCACGTTCATACAGCTGAAGAGACCCTAAACACATTGGGTCAAGGAAACAAGCCTACGTGCCATATAGGTTATATACCAGCTGAGATAGCAGCAATATGTTCTCAAAAACATCAGAAACTTCTCTGTGGCCAGCCTAAGCTGCTCTGAGACCAGGTCACAATCTAGCAGGGTGCACTGTGTGGTGCTGATAGAGCGGGTTCACTGTTTTGGGAATGGCCTTTGCAAAAGACACATCCAGCTACAGCTTTCATTTAGACGTCTCACTCAGAGAAATGCCCTGTCCGTGAGCTGGCACCACTGTCCCTCCCACATGCCAGCACTGCAGCACCGCTGTGCCAGCTGCCTCCTGTCGGGCACCAGGGGGGCTGGGGTTTCCTACACAGTGAGAGAAATCAGCCGTGTTTCAAGCGTTATCATCATTCTGGGAAACAGCAGGGAAAAGGGTATCTGCACCAAGCTGGTGAGTGATTCGTCTTTTAATGGACCTTCAAAGTCACCAGCATTTCAAGACACTTGATTTCAGCAGCTCCTACCCCATAGAAAGGAGCTTCTCGACATCCTGTTGTGGGTCTGTATTACACTGTGACATCTTAAGTTGTGTTTTGATGGGAGAGGTAGTGATTTACTGACTTTCAGCCACAAGTCAGTTCTTTCATATGTCTGACCCATCTGTGCTTTCTTTACATCAAGCAGTTTTCACTTTCCTCTAAAAGCAGAAGTCCGTGCCATGTGTCACAACATGAAATATCAACTCTCTCTGAGACAGGAGGCAGGTGAGTGATCCACGTATCACTGGCAGCTCTCCCAACATTGTGCAACAATCACAAAGACATGAGGGTGACTTTGTTCCAGATCTTGTTTCTTGCCAAAAGCACCATCTAAAGTTACAGCAAGCACAGGTAAGTGTGCCCTGGCATGTGTCAGCCAGAGCCGTGCCATGCAGGCACTGCACTGCCACAGGGTAGATGCAGCAGTGGGATGGTGGCCCCAGGTTGCCCATGGTTGGTTTGAGGGCAAGGTCACCATCACCTTGGATAGAAAGAAGGTGTAGAGGACTGGGTTTGCTCGGCCTGGTGAAAAGGAGGCTCTGGGGATTCTTTACTGCAGCCTTCCAGTATCTGAAGGGGGTCTGTACGAAAGATTGGGACAGACATTTTAGAAGGGCCTTTTGCAATAGGACAAAGACTAATGATTTAAACTAAAGGTGCATTGATTAGAGTAGCTGTAAGGAAACAGTTCGTTATTTCTATGGTGAAATACTGGCACAGGTTGCCCAGAGAAGCGGCAGATGTTCCATCCTGGGAAACATCCAAGGTCAGGTTGGATGGGACTTAGAGCAACCTGATCTAGTGGAAGATCTTTCTGTCTTTGTGGCTACAAGCAGCAAAATAGGGCGGCTGGTCTACGTGACCTTCAGGAGGTCCCTTCCAAATCAAACTACTCTATGCTTCTGTGATAATAACACACCCTATCCCTTTCTTCTGCTTGTCCAAGCACTCTCCATCCCTCCACCGCTTCTTCCTCAGCCTGATCGCAACCCCATCCACCTCTCCCGGGCCACCACCACCACAAGCACAGCCCATCCTCCCGTCTCCTGCTGCCCCGCACAGCGCATCCCTGCAGCCCCT
>VZRO01007534.1:378001-502410 GCA_013397915.1 Daphoenositta chrysoptera | reverse complement strand
GCCCAAGCGAGCCGAGCCCGCCGCTCCGTGCCCAAGCGAGCCGAGCCCCGCCGCTCCGTGCCCCGCCGCTCCGAGCCCCGCCGCTCCTCCGAGCCCCGCCGAGCCTCGCCCCGCCGCCGCGATGATGCCTGGCCGGACCCTGCGCAAAGCCGCGCCGCCCGCCGCTCCTGCAGGTACCGGAGGGGGAACGGGACGGGACGGGACAGGGACGGGACAGGGACAGACCGTCCTGCGCCCGGGCGCTGCGGTTCCCGCTCCACGGCGGCGCCCGTGTGGAGGCGAGAGCGATACCGCTGCTGGCCCCAGCGAGCGGCGGGGAGAGAAGGTGCGGGGTGGGGTGTGCTTCATGCTGAGGGGAAAGTAAAGAACTGAACCAAGAGTGCCGTGCTGTGGGGATGTCACCAAGGCCATAACCAGGCGCGTTTCCGCAGGGAGCGAGGCGGCGGAGTGCGCCCGGGAGCTGGCCCGCATCGGCGACAGGTGGGACCTGCGGCAGAGGCTCCTGAACCTGCTGGCCAAGCTCTTCTGCCCGGGATCGTGGGCTGCCCGCGGGCACGGCGAGCGCAACGGAGGAGGAGCTTGGCTCCGTGAGTTCGGAAGAAGAGGCTCCACAGACAGTGGGAGATGAAGAAACCTCAAATCTCGCTGCGTTGTATTTAGCTGCCCGTAGCCGCTGGAGGATGGCTATCACATGATTTGTCTGAAGAATGTTGCAGCAATATTGGCGTAGGAATGCCGGGTGGGAAAAAAAGATAACGATGGGCAGAGCCTCTAAACTGTGCAGTGGTGACTTGAGGCAAGCCGGTGACATGGGGAGCTTTGGGGCAAGACTGAACTTGCCCTTCACCATGGTCTGAGAAGACTTTCAGGAACCCAGTTTCTGCAGTCGCCCTCTGATCCTCATGTCCCACAGCCACGTTTCACCGAGGAGTTCGGGCCACCTCCTGGATGAAGCCAAAAAAAGTGTCGGTGTGTTGGAACTTGGGATCACATATCACACAGGAAAAGCCAGTTGCTGGATTTTTGACTGCTCCTCTTTTCTAAAGCGTGGATCCTGCTGGACAGGGACCTGGTGGTGGGAATTAAAATTTGTTGAAGGAAACAACTATCTTTATTTAAAGGTTCTTTGTTGCAAGATGTTGCTTTGCAGACTAAAAGTCGTAATTCTATGAATTAACACAGTGTTGCATAGTTCTAGTCTATAGTATAAATACATAGTATAAGTTTATATATATGTAGGATGTATATGTAAAATACAAACGTGTGCACCGCTAGTGTATGTCATGAGTATTTAACTGAACTCTTAATTGAAAGCTGTTTAGTCTCAAAACACAGCATGAAAAAATGTTCAAAACATGACAAAACTCAATATAAAAAGGTATTATATAAATGAAAAAAAAGCATAATATTTTCTGATGATAAAGGAAATAAATCATGCTTCAGAGAGGGAAGCATGCTTTAGCATTATATAAGATATTTATCTGAATATATATTACACAAACACAGATACTGAGTTAATTGTGGTGACAGGATTCTTTCAATATTACAAAGAATTTCTTGATAACAGTACAATTCTGCTGTGTCTTTATAAGTAACAAAATAACTTCAATAGAAGTAGATCTTAAAGTTGAATCTCAAGTTTTGTTGAGAATGTTATTTATTCAAAGAAAGCAACTACCTCTCTTTGAAGAAATAATATCAATAGAATTGAGTGTTACAGCGGTACAAGTAAGTAGCCTTAGATTTTTGAATGTTTAATTATACTTACAGGCAAAGGTTCTTCCCTTGTACTTTATTTCCATTTCATTTCATGGCCTCCTCATTTCAGTTCCAGAATGGTGAAGCTGCTGCAGCACATCCAGTGGATGTTGATGCACCATCACCACTGAGGAGTTACATGGGAATAACCCATCTCACTGAGGGGATATTACCTTGGCTGGCTTCAGAGGAGCTGAATTAAACATGTTGGTTGCTGTCAAGGCAAACAGTAACTCTGCCAGTCAATTCATGTCAAGCTTCACCCTATGCAGTATTTTTCATGGGTCCAAGATATTTAGAAAAGGGCTGAAGCTGGTCCTGTTTCATAGCTACCTCTAAGGTCACTGGTCAGAGTTCCATCTCTTAACTAACCTTGTATGTAAGTACATTTCCATTTTATAAGGCTGCATAGTTACACTTTCTGTTATTTATGTTTATTCAAATTATGTCTTCTCCGGTCTTGTGGTGAATTCTTGTTTGTATTTATAATTTATTTTTCTGTTATCTCTTCTTAATCTCCCTTTGCAAAATTGTCATGACATAACTCTGGTCACTCTCACAACCAGCCGTGTAGGGGATTTACGTATTGACACTGACTTCTGTCACCGAGCAGAAGCTGACTGACTTTGCCTTCTTTCCACATGGAAAACTTAACCCCATCCCTCCCAGTGGTTTTACAGGGACCTTTGCTGTTGGCTTGAGCCACACACATGGTTCCCTTCCCCTCTAAGCTAGCTAGTACCTTTCCAGGGAGAACAGTATGTTTCAAAAATAGTTGTTATTTATCTTAGAACTGCAAAGCAGTGTGTTTGGCTGACATGTTCATAGGTCAGTTTTTCAGGTACTAAAAAATAAATGCAAAGAGTTTCAGATCAGCAGAACACCACCTCCCAGGCTAGCACTGTATCCAGCTGGGCAGAACTTCATCAAAGGCAGCTCCAGCTTCATAAGAAGGGTTGCTGTTGTATGTCCTGCACTTGGTGGAGTCTTGGAATCTTCATCGAGGACACTGAACAATGACCATGCCTGTCTGGAACTCTCAGGAAAATTCAGCATTAGCATTCACATTAATAGCTGAAAAGTATGTGAATAAAACTGTTCTGTTCAATGTATGGTGCTAGGAAATTCAACAGGAAATGAGGTGTGGATTTGTAGAGCCCACCCAGTTCTTCAGGGTGTAGGACATAGGAATATTACAAAAAAAAAAAAAAAGGTATACTCATAAATGCATTGTCATGGGGATATCCAAGTTTAGTGTTAGCACATTATTTGTCTGCCTAGAAATGCAAAGACTATTTGCTTTTTCTGAAATGTTTCAGGTGTTTCGGTGCATTGTTAAGAATGGTAGTGTTCAACAGGAACTCAGGAAAAAGACACAGATGCAAGAGGTCAGTGCCAGTATGTGACCAAGCACTTGCTCGTGTCCACCCTAGATTTGTTATTTCTGCAAAGGATCTGCTTTATGGCTTTATCAACGTGAGTTTGTTTTCCTTAAGGCCTGTTCTGGATGCGTGCCAGATGTGTTGCTGTATGCCTCACACATGTGTGTCTTGAATTCTTGCTAACATAATAAATACAAAGTGTTTACGAGAAAAATGAGTCACAAAGGTTGCTGTAACTCGGGTTTTCTTTTGTGGGTTGTAAATGCATGATTATATTATGCAAATTCCTTCCACGCTTCCATGTCAGCAGGGCAAAACCACCAGGGCAAGAGCAGAGTGCCAGCAGGTTTGCTTTGGGAGATTAGGCTTTGACTTCTGCCTCTTAAGAGGAACAAGACATAACCATGACATTGAACTTCAAAATGAGACACCTATTCCAGTATTTTTTGTTAACTATGGGCTGCAGAATATTTGGGTGGTATCAGGGACCCATTACTTCTACCAAAGTAGCTGCAGCTTTGAAGAGGGGTGCCCCTAGTAAAGGATAGACATCGAAGTTAAGGGTTGTGTCTAAGATGCAGGCAGAAAGGGATACAGCGTTTTGTCAGGCAAAGTTTTACTTTTTCCAAAGTTTGAAGCTGGAGTTTGGGAGGAGTGGGAAATGACACTGCACATCACAAGGGAATAGCAGAGGGATAGTGCAGAGCACATTCTTCTTCCCTGAAGCTGGGACCCAAAAATGCATCTGTGCAGAGGAGAGCCTGAGGTCCTCACCTGCTACGCCAAGCACATCAGCAGGCTCCCCACTGACTCACTGCACTGCTTTTCCCCAGCTTCACAGGCAGGGAGCACCATGCCTCTGGCTGATATTCCCAGTGAAAGGAGGACTAAGAACTCCTGGGCCAAACATTCTTGTTTCTAACAACCAGGGAAAAAACCCAAAGAGACACAACTCACTGTTCTTTTTTACTTAGTCACCAGCAGAAGCCTGGAAGTTTTTTACTTCAGAAGGCATCAGTGAAGTGGTCCAGAGAAGGTCCATCAGCCTGGTGAAAAGTGCTGCCGTAGGTGCTGCACAGAGGTCTGGCTTTGCAAAGCTTCACCAGCAAATCATACTAGTGTGACTCATCAGACTTGTGAAAACATCCAGACACTCTCACCTGCTTCCCCCTGGAGTCTGGCCTCTCTCCAGCCCTCCAGAGCCGTGTCCAGTCACCTACATAGCATGATGCTTGTGACCTGCTCCTCCCTCAAGGGCAGGCAAAAAAAAATCCTATCACTGGGGCATGGCATTGCAATCTGAATGCACTTGACTCACCCACAAGCACCTGATACCAAAAACCCAAAACAAACCCACCTGTTGAAGAAAACTGACAGAGTTGCCACCCTAGAATGCTCTCCATTTACCACAGCACCTGGCTGGACAAGAAGTGCAGCCCTGGGTCGTGTTTGCACCATGGTCTTTTAGGTGAAAACCAGTCTGGCCCCTTGGCCAGCTCATGCCTTCACACCTGAGACTAGAGGCAGAAGTGCTATTTTCCAAACAAAGTGCCAGACAAGGAGATACTTCCTCCCTCTTCCCCTCATGGGGTGTTTTCGTAAATCAACTGAAAAACAATGTCTCATATGCTGCTCATTATTTTTAGCACATGCTGCTGGATGGGTCTAAGTTTTATCATTTTCCTCCCATTAACACAAAAGGGTGTGAGGGCATGATGTGCATCCATGGAGGCATAAGGAGGCAGACAGGAAGGGCTGGGGATATGATGTGTTGCCTTTCAGTCTGGCAGGGTTTCCCCTGAAGCAGGTGACTGTCTGATGGTGAGACCATCAGTGAGCAATAGTCCCAAAAGCTCTTACAGCTGTAAACAAGGGTCCTCACCCAAGTGCGTCAGGACGCTGCGTGGCCCGCATAACAAACGGGCCACACCAAGGCTGCCCTGCCTTCTCACGCATGGGCTCTCTGCAATGCAACTCTCGCCAGCCCTCTGAAAGCGTGGAGGTTGGTGTCACTCCTTTAGCAACAGGAGCTATCCCATGAAACGGCAGTGGCCGGAAATAAGACAGTTCCAGCCATTTCATCTTCAGCCATTTCATCTTTGGTGGCTTTGGTGTCATTTCCCCCTCCCCACGAAAGGATGGTGGGAGCACCACTAGGCTCGGAGGCTCAGATCCTCCACGCCATGGCCATCACTTGAAGGGGCAAGGCACCTTTTTGTAGTGGACAGGCCAGCTTGAAAATCTCAGAAAAAACAATTACTTTCAGCAGTACCAAATAAGGCAAATAATAGGATGCTGGTACTTTCTCCCTCAGCTCCTGGGGCCTAGCTGGGATCACAGTCCCCTGCTGTATGGCAGAAATTAAAGGCAGCATTCTGCTTCCACCTTCCCCTTCGTGCTCCTGACATGGATGTGACAAAGCCGCAACAAAGGCAGGAGGCCACAGTCACATCTGCCCTGCTCAGGATCAGGAATTAGGGAGGCAATTTTTGACAAGAGCAGCTGGACATTGGACATTCCCCAGCACCACCACAGCACATCAAGGAAATGGCTTTGGTATGTAGGGAAAAATCCAAGGAATTTCAGCACCAGGTAACTTGTTTGCTCAGTGCAACGGTATCAGACTGATTCAGCTGCACAGAGGGGTGAGGCCTGCACATATGGAACTATCAGTGGAAAGGCAGGGTATTTTCTGGGTTTAGTATTGACTAACTTCAGAAAATACCGAGTGACAGAAAATATCCTTCTGTTCACAGTCTTACACACTATGGGATGGAAGGACAACTCCTTGTTTTAGGGAATGATGTGTATTTGCATCAAATGTTTTTTCATATAATCATTATAAGTGAGGGGTTTTTTTAAAAGGAAAACAACTTAAATATTTGCAGTCATTATTAATGTGTGAAGTTTTTAGCTGGGTCAAGTGCTTTAATAAACACAGCTACATGAAAGGGGAAGTCATGTCTGGCTTTCCCTATAAACAGAGTCCAAAACAGGCTTTTACTAAAGGCTGATTCAGAGTCTGGTTTCAGCCATGCTCCTGACAAGAAGAAACACTTCATTTATCACAAATTGTGGGGACCAGTCCTAGATAATGCAGATCACTTGCTTCCTAGGCATCTATTGTTATGAGGCTGCTGGACACAGGAAGGAGGTGCTGCAAAAGCAGTTACACAACCCAGTATTGCATAGAAAGGAAAATACCAAGCACCCAAATGTTGGACCAAAAATCTCCCAGCACCAGGCAAGGCAGGGGCCAGCACAGAGGCAGCAGGGTGGACATGCCACCCATGGGGCTCTGTGGCTGACCCTGGGTGGCCATGGGCACCAGGAAGTGTAGCCCAGGGCCATGGTCTGGGAAGGTTTTTCTTCCTCTTGTCATTGCAGTGACGTGCTGCCCTGTGGCATCATTTCCCTGCGTTCATGGGTGTCACACCCAGCCACCACCTGCTCTGCTCCTGGCCAGCCACCAGCTCCAGGGCGGCCTGTGGGAACCTTCTCTCTCCTCCATCCCTGTGTGGGGACAGTGACCATTAGCCTCTGGTCAAACATGGTGAAGTGGCACTTTTGATACATTCCTGGAAACAGAGATGAAGGAACAGACACACCAGAATCACAGACCCTATTCAGATAGCATTCAGTGATGCCATCAGGGAACAGGAGAGCAGCAAAGCTGTAAAAAAATGAAAAATTAAATGGAATTTTTTAGGTAGAATCACATTTCATATTCCTCATTTGCCCGTGCCCTAAGGCTTTCACAATGGAGAGAAATAAAAATTTTCTAGTACTTCACATGTCTTGGTGGATAAATGAAGTCACATGTACTAATCCATTTACAGATTAAGTTCATTGTGTCTCCTTGCTTTTGTATTCCTCTTTACTTAGCTACTGACTGTGTCAATTAAGATTTTAATTAAAGATATTCAAGACTAATCTTACAAGAGCCAGGCTGCTCGGAGGTTTGAGCCCTGCTGACCCCAGCTCAGGTCACATGTTGGAGAAATCAGAACAACAGACAGAAAAATGGATACAGGGGAGTCAATGGAAGAGAGGAAGGGAAGCTGGGCTAGCCCGGCAATGGTGACAGCAGGGGAGAGCAGAAAGGCAGAGTTTTCGTAACTGAAAACATCTTCTTTCTTTTCCCTGTGCAGCCCTGGGGGAGAAGCCAGGCTCCAGCTGGGGACAGAGATGCTGAACCAAGCTCGAGGGGACTGCACAAACCATCCCACACCTTCCCATCCATCCCCTTCCCATTCTGCTGGCTTTATGCCTTGCACAGTCTCACTGCACAACAGCATAGGCTCTGCAGCATCCCTTATCGTCATGGCTGTGTGCAAGGGAGAGGAATGGGGAAAAAAAGGGGTTGGTCCCAAGGCAGATGCCAAGACTGCGATACCACAAAACTCCTCCTCTTCCCCTCCAGCCCAGGACAGAGTCCACGTGCCCCGAGGGCAGGCTGGGAGCCAGCCACACTGGCCTTTCCCACAGGATGTCAGCAGCAGCTGTGGTCTCATCCCTCCTCACGAGGTGCTCGCTTGCAGCCTCGCAGCACCCAGAGAAGGAAAGCGAAAGCAAACAGAGCGGCCTCTGGGGCACACACCTGGGGATGAAGGAAATGCCCTCTGCACCACCGGCGCAGGAGAGCAAATGCCTTCCTTCCCCTTGCACCAAGCCTCGCCTGGCCCTTTCGGGCAGCGCTGTGCACAGGAGGAAATAGTGAGGTTTGCCAGGCCTGGCACAAGGTGCAGGCGAGGGCCCCAGGCAGGCCAAGGAAATGTCGGGACTGCCCCGTGCCATGTGGGAGTGCTGCTGCAAGTGCCCAACCCAGCAGGCAAACACAGAGCAACGCACATGAGCCTGAAGGGCAGATATAAACACTCAAACTCACCATCCCCTTCCTCCAGCTCAGCCTTCCCTGCAGTGACCAGCTGACGTGCCTGTGTCCCGCCAGGCAGCAGGCGATTTTGGGCACCTTTGGCACTCCCCACATCAGAGCAGCTGAGAGGAGAGCTTTCTGGGCTGGCTCATCTCCCCATGAGGAAGGCTTGCTTTGACCTGCTGTGCAGGGACTGTGAGGTCACTTGTGTCCGAAAGAGTGGCCCACTTGATGCAAACCTCCCCAGTTCGGAGGCTGTGGTCTCCACCTCCCACTGTGAGCTGCACTTCAGCTCCACTCCATCCACTGAGAGTCTTGAGCCCAGCCTGTTCCACCACCTCACTGTGGCTTTGAAGGGCATTTTATCCACAGAGTAGGTGGGAAACTACAACAAATAGCAGGTTAGGCCTAGTTGTATAAAATCATTCTCTACACATGCAACCCATTCCCATACGTGGTGTGGGCAGAGGTACAGTTTATAAGCAACGTGCTCCAGGCACTTTGCTTTGGTGAAAACTCCACATTTTCCTAGAACAGGGACAGGAAAAAACAAGATACTAAAGCAGGTTCTATAATTTACCTCATACCACTTCTTAAATGCCTAAGTCCTCTTCACACAGAATGGCAGTTTTTAAGAGGGCACTATTTTAGTTCTAGCTTAGATGCACACTTGCACAGCATTTACACAGTCTTTGACTGCTCTCCCTGACATCCTTGTCCCTGTGATGCCAGTCCCAACTGTGGACCAGACAGACTCTGGCATAACAGAATTAAATGTCTAGAGGAGTACTAAGGATACAATTTATTTTCAAAATCACTAAAAAACCCAAGCAAAACAGTTTATGGCAATACAGATTCACATAGCAGAGACGGAAATCAAAAAATGTACAATCTATTTCATGTTATTGCACTGAATTTTTTATAATATACAAGGCATATTAAACAGTTTTCATTAAAAGAAGTTTTATTTATATAAATAAAAGTGTAAATATACAGTATCATACAATAAGTGTATCAGACTAACACACAAAATCTACCTACAGTGGGATCCCCATTTTTGTCATGAGCTAGTCTACTCTTCATCAATATTTTCACTTGTACATTTACATAACCTAAACATAGAAACAGGTAAACGTTCCCATCTGGGAACACTTCCTTCAGAATTTGACAAGAACCACTGCAGAACATTAACCACGGTTAATTCTAAGTGAGGGTCATTAGGAAATATGAATCACTTAACAGTTTCTTAATACTTACCTGTCCTTCTACTATTTTTTTAGTGAGAAAATGATCAAATGTTTTTCCCTCCCTAATCTCAAGAGTTTTCAATATAGATGCAGTCCCTACAGAAGCTGGAAAGAGCTTCCAGGTACAAAAGGCTGCCGAATATGCAATGGCAGCATCTCACTGCTCTCACATCCATGATGTGCACCTTCAGCTGCCCCAGGCCTGGATGCACCAAAGCCCTCTACTAAACCTTCTCCATCTAGGAGCAAACTCCCCTTGTCTGGAATGCCTTCAGCTCCCTGGTGAAGAAGTGCATGATTTCATCTTGATTTTTTTGTCTTCTAAGATGCAGCTGCCAAATCTCTGGGAAGTCAGTGCTCTCCCAGAGTTTCGCCAACACTCCAGCAGGGTGAAGAATCACCATGGGGACTGATATGCAAACAGCAAGGCCAAAAATGGAGGTGATCCTAATGAATACTGATGAACTAATGCAACGCCCTCCACCATTTTAGTGCGACCAGGCTCTCAGAAAAACAGCATTTACTTTGCCAGGTGTGTAACCAAAAGTTTACTACATCTGCTTGGTCTACCCATCTTATCTGTAATAAAGCAGACATCCATACTGCATAAATCCTGGAGCTTTTTCAGGGAATGTCACCCCAAGAGAGATGTCAGGAAATGTTACTGTAATCATACCAACATCAGTGAAGATGTTGTTCTTTCACAAGGAAAAAAAAAAGGTATTTTCAGGAACAGAAACAATTAGGGTTAAATACAATTCTTTTGCTTGCTCTAATGTTAGTAGAGAAGTGTTATCATTCTACCCATAGTAACTATTATCAGATTTTAAACATTAAACCTATCTTTTAAATTATAGCCACTACTGAATCACACACAAAAATCCCCATTTCTGTTTGCTGTTACTCAGCCAACACTTATCTACGTGCATGTAAAATAAAATACTGAACAGTATCTGATTACTGAAAAAAAAGCCTTCTAAGTCACTCACAATGAACAGTACCTGCAAATAAGCATCTGAAAATATCCACCACGTATCATCTTAAGACACCTCAAATTAACTTTAATTTACAAAATGAAGACTTTACCTTTGAGCTCACACTGGTTTAGGAGTGAGGGAGACATACGTCTCCCTGTGTTGGAACCTCCGGAATTTTAGACTGTGGACTGAAAAAAATGCCATTTCCTAAAACACAACTGTGATTTACCACATTGAAGTAGCAAAAAGTCAGTACTGCACTTGCACGTATTATACGTATACAGGTATGCATTCACTACGCTGCATTAAATTCCACATGCATTTTATGTATCTATTATACACTCTATTACAGTCGGATTTTGGTTGTTCCTGAACAAGGCCTCACCATTCAGTTGTCATTGCCGAATTATTTTCTACCTGTTTTTCAGCAAATATGCAGGGGTAACCTCTTCTATCCCATCATAGGCCTGGATCTCAGTGTGGTCCTCCAGCCCTAAGAGCTGCATCCTCCTGAAGCCTCTCCCATCACGGAGGTGACCGGAGGCACGGACCAGTCCCGACAGAGTGGCTGAGCTTTGGGTTCACAGGGGACCCAACTCCACAGTCACCTCACAGCACTGAACCTGGATTAGTTTCAGCAGAAATCCTGCAGGCAAAGGAGCTGTAGGACTACGTACAGTATTGCCTTTCCTGTAACCAAAAGCTGCATCTCTCGCTGGATTCACATGCTAATATGTCACTGAAAAAGAATTAAACCTATTTATTAATTTTTAGGCAAACATTGCAGAGCTTTTCTGTTCATCTGGTCTCAGGTTGCCTCGCAGAACTGAATTTTCTTCTGCTCATCATGAGCTGCAGTCTAATGAAGCTGTCACAGAAATGAACCCAAGCGAGTGCTCCACTAACCTGGAAGCAATTGCTTCAAGCACTGCTGAATAAATGTAAATAAACTGAACTACAGTATGATCTTGGGGTAGGGCCAAGTGACAAGCCCAGACTTTTTTGTAACAGCTACGCAGTGTCTTGGCTCACTAAAAACAGAGGCAGCACTTCAGACTTGGACTGGTTCCAGGCCGAGAGCTCTTCACCCTGGGTATGCTGGCTGCAAGCAGTCTCCAGCCGAATGTGATGAACAACCTGAGCACTGTGGAACAAACAACTTGTTCTCAGCTGATAAGGACACTGGCCCATTTCCTCCTGTATGTATTTTACGTTGTTTAGCTATCCCAGATGTAGGAAGAGAAATAACAGAGTCTAATCTCTTGCACCCATACACTCTCCTCCCAGCACAGCAGACTAAGCAGCATGGCCCGCTACTGATACTTCTGTGAGTAGAGGTGAGAAAATCCAAACTAAGCTCCTGTGGCATTGCAACCCTTTCTCTTTTGCTGTACCCAACACCATGGTTTTTCCCATTTACACAAACAGTTTTCAGTTTCACCAGCCAGAACCCTCAGTATCAGCCCAATCCTGATGCAGTTGGGTGTACTTGCATCATCCACACACATCCTCAACCCACTCTCACACAAGCAAAAATAAATACTGGACAGGAGAAAACAAAGAAGACCAATTAAAAGCCACCACAAATATGGCCAGCTCAGATTTAATCTGTTATAATCCCCATTTTTAGATCACCACTTCTCAGCTTGAGTCTTTCAAGTTGGGCAGCCTTAAACCTCTTGAAGACAAATAAAAGCAGCCCAATTTGCAGACGTTCTTAGCGGTCGCTGAACTCTGTGGGATCTGTAAGTGCTCAGCACTTGAAATTATCCCCCTTTTAAAAATATATATATTTTAAAGGTGCCTAACATTAGAAGCCTAAATTTGAAAATTCAGACCCCAATTTTTTATCGCCCCCATTTTAATCACAATTAAAAACTCAGTACACACCTTGGTGGACAATCACCCATTATTTGGACATGATTTTCTTACAGATTTCTACCACATTAACGCCAAGTGCTTTCTGATACAAGTTGCACCTAGAAGTAGATTCAGTTGTGGTGGATGCTGAGTTAGTTCATTAATTTTAAGAGGATTTTTCAGCTTTGCAATAAAATGCTCGTATTTTAGGCATAGAAGTTGTGCAAAATTATACTCTTTTGTCATGCACTTTAGCAAAACTGCACTTAGAAGAATAAAGTGAGATTGTTCCAGACATTCTCTTATTACAACAAAAAAAGGACCAGACCCTAAGGAAGTGTCCTTAAGTCTTATTACAGCTAAGTGATATAGTACAGTCTAAAACCCACCCTTGTCAACAGGATGGCAACCAACAAGTTCTACTACCAACACTCTGCAGGTACTAAAAATATCAGGGACAGGCACAGTGTTATTTATCTCAGTCAAAATACTTTAAATCAAACCCAGGAGAGGTCTTGAAGTTCCAATAAAACTGCCACATAATACAAAATTGTCTCTAACTTTTGGCTTCCTTCATCCCCAATTATTAGGTGAGATTTTTGAAGCTCATCACACGCTTGCTCAGTGGTTCTCCAAGGCTCTTAGCACCTCTCTGTAAAGCATTAAGACACTTCTGTGTGGCTTTATAAACAAAGACAGCTTTTAGACAGTTTTAAATGGTTTGTCTTAGCAAGTGTGACTAGATGCAGTGCTTCCATCATACTGCAGTTCTGTGTTTTCTGATCAGCAATTGAACAGGCCCCTCTGGCACAGATTTGATGATGTTCCAGGCATCGTAATGCATGAGCCCAAGTAAAGACTTCCCACTGACAGCAAGAATTTCATCTCCAGTTTCTATGTTTCCAGATTGCTCTGCAGCACCACCTGGAAGCAAAAGGGGGTAAAAGTCAGTGTTAAAAGGAGATAAAGTGAACCCACAAAAATTTGCTTTCCACTGGGATGAAACAAACCATATTTTTCCAGCTGTAACGATTTCAATACAAATCACTGATGTTCATCTCAGCTCTAGCAACCTACCTCGTGCTGCATGTCACAGAAAAGGTTATTTTAACCAAGATAAAGCCTTGCTCTCAGAAAAGATTTATTTTAGCAAGATAATAAGCAAATAATGTAGTAGATTGTATAACCTGGGATGAACAAGCCAATCACTGGTAGCAAACTCTGGACAAATCTCATTCACAAAAAGCTCCTGGGGAGAGGGACACACCCTTCACTGCTGATGAAAGTATGTTTTCTGTAATGATAATTAAGCTAACACAAGCCATCAGAGGGAGGGGAAAAGGGCTGTGTGTAAGGATGTAAATGAATGAGCTCAAAAATTAAACATGCCCTTTACCCAAAGAAGCACTTTCTAAAGAGGGCAAAACCAAACATACACACACACAAGAACTGATAAGCAATTCAGTAAATACCTGTTTGATTTTTTTATCTTGATGAGGGAATAAACCACTCAAAAGTAATTCTGTAAAAATGCTGTGCACATGCAGTTTCATCGAGAGTTTCAGCTGCCTTCAGAAAGGGCCTTATTTTTCACTAAACTGACACGTGACATATGAAGGTCACGGTATAGTTCTGGGATTTGTTTTCTTTCTATGTGTGGTTCATGTATGTTTAACTACTTGCTGACACAGAAAGCACCCACACTGGCAGCTTTTGAATACAAATATCCCATATTCTTAGCAAAAACTAATATTAATATTTTTTTAAAAAGACAAAAATATGGTAAAATTCATAATTGGGCATAATGCAGGGTGGTGTTTGAGCACCACACTGATTATATGCACTATGCATTTCTTACAAAAGAGAACTGGATAAGGCATGAATGTCTCAGACCACTATATAGGTGATTGCTTTTGTACTCTAATGTCTAGAATAGTGGACAGACTCATACTTAGTAAAGCAGATTGCTCCACAAACATTTACCAGCAGATGCAATCCCTAGCCATTCCCAGGAGCATTTTTTCTTTTACTGACCACTTTAGCCTAGTAAGTGGTAATAAACGAGAGCCACAAAACCCACCCTTGCTTCAGAAAAACGCTGAGTATAATAATTAAAATGCCTCTACAGTGCACAGACAAAAGGAAAACTAGGGTAACATCCACTGCATGCATGTAGTACCTTTAAATATCCTTTTTACAAGCAAGGGCTTATCTCCAGCAATAGAAGCTTTTCCACCATCGAGACTGAATCCCAAGCCAGCAGAGGTTTTCAATAATTCAACACAGATGACATCACTCATATCCAGGTTTGGATCTGCAATTGAACATACACAGCATCTTGTTATGCAGATAACAGTAAACTGCAAGTTGTGTTTGGTTGGTTTTTGCTTTTGCTGCAGTGACAAGAAAATTCAGAGTTCAGTTACTCAGACTAAGACAGGCCACCAAGTTTCTCAGAAGTGAATGTGTTCCATTATAGCTGTGAATGGGAGACAGTACAAAATGCATTTACACACAGAGACATTTTCAGTTTACGTGTTCAATAAAAACTTGCCAAGGCATCTTTTTTTGGGCAAAATTATAGCTAGAAAATTTAGCAAATACTCTAAACATCAACAAAATAACTGAAAAATTACAAAAAGGTGGAGTGAAAGAGCTTTTTTTTTTTCATTTGTTCCCTTTGCTTATGCAATGAGCCACATCTTTTTAAGTAACAGGAATGAATGAAATGTTTCATTAAGCAAACATGTTCCATTCTTTCAAGCAAAAATCTGTAATCACTTACTAGGGTGAAAAATTGCTTCTGGTCTCCTATCTATGTATTTAATTATAACTAACTGTAGTTGCACCATGCCTCCTACATAGCAGATATTTCTGAAATGCAATATTGCTGTAGCTGACATAAAATAAGATTTTGCTTAGGAGGAAATTAATCTGCAGTTTTGGAAAACAGGATCTTCTTTGCCTTGTGTGAATGTAATAATTATGCAGTCTTCACTATCACAAATTACTGCTACTGTTATCTCAGACAACTGTAAACGTTATCTAAAACATCTGGAGATGTCCTTTGCCTGGAAGGGTGGAAAGAGGTTCTGAATAACCAAACACTCGTTTGTTTATGAGATAACGTTGCCCCCTAGTGCCTGGACTCAGCAAATATTCTGCATTTGTCAGGGTGCAGGATGTAGGGAGCTTAGGGCAGAGAGGGATTCCGAAGTAATTACATAGATTACATCCATGGGAGCAATTCCAGAAAGGCTGATCCATTAATTAACAGAGTGCTTTCTTCTTCTTTTTTTTTTTTTTTAAGCTGTGTTACAAAGTCGTATCATAAAACTCAGCGTAAGCATAAAACAATAGAAATTGCTACAGAAAAAAAAACCTCGTGAGAACAGTAATGATTACAGCTAACAGATTAAAAATAACGGAGTGGCAGCTCCGTGTGCTGGTTTTGGGGTGGGCAGAGCTGAGTGCCTGGTGCTGCCCTGGGGGGCGAGGGAAGCCCCTTTCCAGCTCTCTCAGCAGAAAGCTTCTAACTGTGGCCCACTCCTTCCCCAGGACCCTGCAGCAGTGCAGCACTGGAGCAGGTCATCCCTGCTCCCAGGCAGCACCATCCAGACAGGTGCTGAAGGGGGATGGGTCTTAAACCTACAAAAAAAATTCTGAGATCTCTTCCTACTACCCCGGGGGCAGCCTTTACACCAAAATGCTGTCTTGTTCCCAGACGGGAACCTAATATTCCACTGATACGTTTCCACTTCAAACCATTTATCCCTACTTTCCTATGGGATGGCTGACTTCAATATGGCTTACTTCCATTTACTGCAATATAAAAACAATTTTTTCTATGTTTCTAGTAGAAACAGTATGAAATCTGCTTTTACAAAGAACAAGCTCAGTCCCTATGCAGAACAAACTGCAGGGCATGGAGTTTTCTCTGATTTTTTTGTTTTTTAAATGATTTCTGGGTTTTTTCTTTCTTGCATTGACTACTGTTATTACTTAAAAGGAGTTTGTCCTGGACTGGAATAATATGCGGAACCACTTACCTAAGTAGAAATTGGATTTGGCCCTAAATTAAGTCTTCTAAGTTTGTGCCTAGTTACAATAATTAAAAAAAAAAAAAAACCAAACAACAACCAAACCCCAAACTGTATTTAGTTTCCAAGAGAACAAATAAAATTTAAAGGTAATTTCATTTTCTCCCTTCAATCACATAACGCACAGACGCTTTTAATCTAAAACACATGGACATTTTTCCCTTCAGTCTGCTCTGCAAAGGAATCCTTCCAACTGTTCTTGGACAAAGATCATACCTGTTCCTATTTCCATGGAAACATCCTTTCCAGACCCCACACATTTTCTGCCAGTAGCCGATATCTCAAGTCTGGAGGAATTGTTTGTTTTGTCTTTTTCCTTCTGGATGACAATGACTGCATAGTTGTACAGCCTTGCGTGATGAAGAGTATTCAGGACATCCCCGTGGACTGAGCTTGCCAGAGATTTGCCATTGATGGACAGAACAAGATCTCCTCGATGGATAGTCCCTTCTTGAGATGCCACTCCCTTTGAAAACACTCTGTGGACCTACAATAAAGGTTTTAACAAGGATGTTTTAACCTCATGACCACACACAGCGTCCTACAGGCCAAGGTGAACAGAGACACTCCACCAAAATTTGCAGCCAGTGCCCACTGCCTGGATGTTGAGCACACAGCATCTACTCCAGTGAACACCCTCAAAGTGACTGGTGCATTTGGGGATGGGGGAATTCAGAGGAAAAGAAGCTGTTATTGCATGGTCATTTCTAAGCCAAAGATAAGAAAACCAGCTAAGGAATGTAATATCACAAACCCCTTATGCTTTCACTACCCTCCTCAAAGGCCTTCAATTAACATACTTCAAGTGACACAGAGGTCAAATCCACGTCCGTGCCACAGCAACCACCAAGAACGCTGTGGTGTGTGACACCCACTCCCCCACTTCCACTGACTGGGACATGCATCCTGTGCTGTTTGCAAGTGCACATTTCTAAACATCTGTGCACAGAAAGGCTCTGACTTACTACAGCTGTACAAGTATTTAATTGTTCGCCTCAATCTGGCTGATCAAATATCATGCAAATAGATGGAAAAGGATGATTTAGTGGCTTGACCTGCATTTTTCTAAAGAAAAAAAATATTCTATTCAGGGTGGATTAAACTTTGAGAAAACTTCCAGCAAGTTTAGATGTGTGTCATTTACAAAAAGGAACTGACTAAAAGACTCAAGACCCAGTATTTAAGGACTTGCCTATTAGGCACTCTAATTTTAGCAGCCAGAATATGGTTTCCCATGGAGACAGTACTGGGTCTGCCAAGCAAATGTTGAAGGCAGCAAATCTGTGGACACAATTCTGCATGGCGTTATCTTTAGGAATTTATCCTAATACCCAGACCAACAGCAAGGCATCAGAAGCCTTTTGGCTCCTGCTCCATCTCACTGCAGGGCCATGCTGAGATGGGCACCTGCTACAACACCATAGATCCAAGGAGATAAATTTCCAGCCAGTCTAAGGCATTCAAAGCTGGAACAACAGCCTCAGTAACAGATGTAGGCATGCAAATGCTAGTGGAATACAGGGGTCATGTCAAAAAAATTTGCTGCCTTCCCTCAGGTGCTCAGGTGCTCAGTACCTTGAAGCTCACTAAGCATTTGTATTTCTGCAGCCAAGTGTGGATATAACAGTCCATCTAAGCAGCTCAGCACCCAGTGGCAACCCTAAATCTACCTGGGACCCAGAATCCCAGTAGGTCAAGAACATTAGTAAGACCCCTTCACACCCACTGAACAAAAAGCATCAGGGAAGAGCAGGAAGTGACACTCCTTTGGTCTCATGGCTAACAGAATTCAGGAAAAGGACTTCATCAGTTCCTCAGTCTGAGAGAGCCCAAGATCTTATTTTTTAGGTACAGTCTCGGGCTCCGGGTAAGGAGCTCTGTAAGGAACTCTCTGGGGTGGGACACTGTTGAGCCTTCCTCTTGCTCAGAGCTGTCACTGTTTAGGCCAGAAAAAGGGAACAATTTCTCCAGTGAGAGAAGTAGAGGCCTGCTCTCTAGACTTTGACCATATTCTAACTTAATGACAGTTTAATATAAAATACATTTATTTATACTGGTCTTGTCTGAAAGAAAAACCCAGATGATTCCTGCAAGGGCTTCTGCAGGCCCCAAAACTGAGGACATACCCTTCTTCTAACCACAACATTTAATGGATTTCTCTTTCAGGGCAGAATTTAAATGCATATTTTGTGTTAAAAAACCATCACACAGGACACCAGTTTTCTTGGATTTTTCTGTCTCACTGATCTGTTTTTGAACAGTCACTTTTTACACACCAATATCTTAATAGGACACTATATTTTGTTCAGAATGCTGCTTAAGACTTTAAAAAACCCTAACCAGACAACAACCCTCATTTACTGACCACCTACAGGTCTTCCTACCTCAAAACAAACTTGTGATGTGAAATCCATAATGCTTGCTGAGGTCTGCAACAATCAGTCTCAGGATATGAAAAATCCTTCAAAAACTTTGCTGCACAGAGTTTCCTTTCAATGGCTGGGAATGAAAGTCTCCCCTAAAAGGCTGTGTGCACTGCAGCTGCATGCAGAATTTTATTTAAATGCACAGGATTTAGATCTAGCCCATCCCATCCAGTAACAGATTTTTAAAGCCTGAAAGCATAATTGTTATCCATCTCAATAATAAAAATTACGCTTCCCAGACACTCTGATTTCAGTAGCAGATGGTAAGCTGCTGCTTCTGAGAGACACTGTGAATGACTTGCAGTGAGTCTTGATAAACGAGCACTTGATCTAATCACCAGCCTGCTTTAAAGTGAGCTTTGTAGAAAAATGACTTGCAGCCATCACTTACTGTGACTGATTTCTGTTCCAGGTCTATTCCTCCAGCAACACTAAATCCCAGGCCAGCTCCTTCTTCTTTGTGCAAGATGACAAAGTACGTGTCTTCTTTGCTCTAGCAGAAAAATGGAGGTGCACAGGAAAGGGAAGAAGAAACAAAAACAAAAATCAAGACCAAGTACCCGCAAAAATGACAAATTCTCAGTACCCACAGATTATGGCAAGTGAAAAAAGGCAACTCAAGGAATTAAAACCAAGATATTAAATGCATGTCACTCCATGCTATGGAATGAAGCAGTCATCTAGAATTCAGGTGACAAGAAAGCTTTCTTGAGTCAGTTCAAGGCTAGCAAAGAAAGTCAAAATTAGGGTAGTGAAATGGCTTTTTAAACATTGGGCAGCCTAATTTTCACAAGCTGTAGTCAGTTTTGCATTGTTCAACATTTTGCAGTCAAAATGCTATATTCACATACACCTTTCTGGACCAGGCATTGTACTCTTCAAGGAATTACTAACACTTTTGTTATCCAATTTCTCCGTCCTCTTGAATGGATAATGTAGATGTAATCCAGGGCAGTTGCATCGACCTCTTCTCAGCAGTGCTGGACAATCTTGCAAGGGGCAGTGGCTACATTACTGAAGCCTGGGAAGGTCAGATGGGACATCAGAAAAAACTGTTTCACTTGGGAGATGAAAGTAAGGAGCCTGTTAGTGACCTAAACAGGACTAAGCTGTGCTGTTGTGGAAATGGGAGCATCCAGCACAGGAAAAGGATTGGTGCAGGTTTGCATCCAACAAGTCTGATGCTGTCACAGAGATCACACTTTGTGGTGTAAGGGGAACTGTAGGAAGGAATTTGCTGGAACAGGCACATAGTACCTATCTCTGGGGCAGGGCATCAGATGTGGGGAGTAGAAAGCAAGTTTCTCAGCTTTTCCCCAGGATCCCATCTAAGATCAGTTATTTTCAGAAACCGCCAATACTAAAATTAATAGCAAATCATTAGAAGCCAATCTCTTAATCTATTTAGCATGAAATGATATATTTAGTTCACTAAACTCAACATACTAACTCAGCATTTGCCTTTTGTTTCAAAAGGCACAGGGAACCACAGATCATTAGTGTTTTTGGTGAAACAACAGTCAAATTCTTGTTTTCGCTGCATCTTTTTTGACAAATAGTGTCTGTGGAAGATTTCCTACAGTAGAAGCATCCCTGCAATATACAGAGGTAATGTCAGAAACTGATGTCACCCTTCTCCACATCACTGATCCATCAGCACTGAGGGAGAGAGGAGCAGTGAGGGCAGAACATCTTTGTCCACAGTGTTTTGTAGATGCTAAGACCCTGCTCACCTGTACTCAAGTAAGAACAGCGTTATGTTTGGCTAGAAATAATAAAATCAGTTAAGTAATTGGGCTAGCCCCTTTCCAAGTGTAGTGAGGGTAATAGAGACATACACATATCTTTGACTGTTAAGTACTATAGCAACCCTTTTTGTTCAAGAGGTCAGGCTCTTTCCAACCCTTGATATCTCAATCTGCTTACACTGGTGAAGGAAAGAAAAAAAGTCAGGAAGTTCAGATGTTAAAAGAGTTACCCAAGGATCATATGTGTCGGGCCAGTCAACAACACAGTCTGGATACTGGCTTCCCATTCCCAAGGGGCATTCCCTCCCTCCCCAGCCCTCAAAGCTGCTCCTTGCCAGCACACATAATACTGGGCAGAGACCTGGCTATGGATGCTTACTGCTTTACTTGGAAACACAAAGGACATACCAGGCCTCCAGCAATCACCTCTATTTAGACTGTTAGCCAAAGAAATCAGTCATAGAGGCCTAAATAAAATGCCCTTTCTTTATTAGTAGTAGTAGCATTTATTAAATGCTAGCAGTAAATTCAGCATTCTTTAGAGCAAAGGATGGTGACAAACTCTTCCCAGGGAAGTTCTCGCTCCAAATCAGGCAGTCCGTCTCATTTTTCAGCAACTGGATAACTGTGAAGAACTATTCTATTGTACATTCAAAATCCACTATTTGAATAGCATAAAATTTTCCAGAGTACGTGCCACACTGGGCTTAAATATGGATAAGAAACTATGCAGACGAGGAGTGCATTCCAAAAAGCATTCAGCTTTATAAATACTTGAGCTCTCAGGCTTTGAAAAGTGGCATAAATAAATAATCTCTCCAAGACCCCATGCAAAATATTTTAGAGAACACTTAATTACCTCCGTCCAGTTGTGCAATCCAATCCTAATTTTATCAGTAAACCTAGGTAACCCTCTTGGCTCACCAAACTTTTGAGACTTGCATGCTTTAGCTATGCTGTCCCCTGGAAGGAGATAAAGCTGGATATTTTCAGGAGGTCCTCTCCCCCCCAGCCTGTTCTATGTTTGAAATTGCAATCTTTGTGAACAAAACTCAAGAATACTCTAGATGCAGCTCAGCCAGCAGTTATGCAGACCAGATGGCAGTTTCCCTTCCAGCACTGTCATTATTTTATCAACTTCTGTTCTGATTTAAAAAGGATGTGGATGTATCCCACAAACAGAAACACCGAAAGCAGGGAAGTAATGTTCTGGCAGGCATTTCACTTTGGAAGCCTTCTTCAAACACCTAGATAATGAAGCAGGCTATCTTGATGCAAAAAACAGTTACCACAAAAGAGAACAAAAAGGTCACAGGAGTCTCTTATAAACCCTTCAGCAGCCGCATTCTGATGTTCAAGTTCAGCATTAAACAAAATAAATTCTATTTCTGTGATTTCAGCTTCTAGCAAAAGGCATCAGGCACAAAGAGGAGCAGAGGTGGGGAAACTGAGTCTGACCCAGATGGCTGGTGGAAAGCTAAATTCTGATGTGCAGTTACCGGGGAGCCCAGATGGAAGAATACCTTTCCACTTAAAATAGGTCTATTTATTGTGACTCAAAAGTGCTTTTGAACTTTCTTATACAAAAAGCCATTCAAAATTATTACAGGCTTATAGGAGGCATTCAAAAACCAGCATTAGTAAAATTAACATCAACTGTAGTTGATAGTAATAGCCTGTCATGGGACTACTGGAGAAGCCCTGAAACAGTTTGGAAAAGATTTTATCTACCCTGAAGAAAACCCTCAAAAATCCACCAATAATCCAGTTGTATCTTATGGTTTTTACCTTTACTTGTGCTTTGACTTCTTGGAGCATAGCAGCAACATCACATTTTGGTACTACCACTGACAAAACAGATTGCAGTTTTTGCTGGTCCAGGCTTGAGACGAGCAGCTGATCCAAGCTAAAATAAACATAGAAAGACAGAAGAGCTCTATATTTCCCAACTTTGTAGAGATACATTTCACATATACAGTGTAGGCTGTATTAGTGTAAATGACAAAGAAGGAATCTTGGAAACTGGTAAGAAATGGTGTGTGCTGGGAGAATAGGAAGGGGCAGAGAAGATATATTTAAACATAGCTCTGAAAGTCAGTCCCTGTTCTGTTCCCCTTATCCTTCCCCAATGGTTTTAGCAACAGACATTAACAAGAGACAGCTACATCTGAAGACTTCTTCTGGCAGGACAACAAGCTCGTTTGTCACCACAGGCTGTGCTGGCAGCCAGTGCTGTGCAGCCTCCCCTCCACCACTACTGCTGTGCTATAACATGGCCAAAAACTGACCAAAACCAGCTAGAGGGGCCACAAAAAAGGAGCCCAGCCATGCCAGGATAAAATGTTTCATCCTGTACTGGAGCCAAGACACAGCAGCATAGCAGCTCCAAGGCATCAAGAGGATGAATGGCACCCCCAGACTGAGGCGACGGCAGGCTGAGGCCACAGCTGAAACGCGCTTTGGGGCAGACCTGTAGCAAAGTGGAAGCTTTGCCTTGGGTAGGGATGAAACAGTAAAAGTAAAGCTGACACTAACCTGATGGACCAGCTGTTTCCCCCATCCAGAGAGCTGCCATGGGGCACATCATCGTCGGAGGCAGAACCTGGCGTCCCTGAGCCGCTGTCCCGGGGGCTGCAGGCTCCCATTCCCACCACACCCAGCTCCGCGGGGCTGCAGTGGGCTGGTGGAGCTGCCCCGCTCTGGGCAGGCGTGCCCAGGGCTCTGCGGGGTGTGATTTCCAGCTCTGTCTTGAAGCAGGCGGGCTGTGGCGGCTCCGAGAAGCCCTCTCCACACAGCTTGTCCAGGTCGGGCATGCTGAGGGCTCTCAGCTCCCGCAGCCTGGAGCGGGACAGCAGCGGCCGCCCCAGGCCCCGGCTGCGGCGCACCTGCGAGGCCAAGGCAGCCACGTCTGCCCCAGTGCTGTCCTCCTCGCTCCTCTGGGGCTTTCCGTCCCCTTTGCCACCCTCGGTCACACACACGGGCTCTGTGCTGGGGGCAGACTTGGCCACGGCGTTGGCTGGGCTGGGGCTGCCACCGTAGGAGCTCAGGCTGCGCCGCAGCGCCCACGGTGCCTCAGCGGAGCTGGATGTGGTGGCCAACCCACCACACGACCTCCTGGCAAGGGGCAACCTTGCAGCCGAGCATATATCGATGGCCTTCACAATGGGCCGGTCAAAATTTGCCAGGTTTTCGAAGGATTTGATCCTCTGTTTGACAGAGAAGGATGAAATTGGCTCATGTGGCCAGTTCAGCTCATAGTAATAGTAATTCCTCCTGAAGCTTCTCAGCTTATCAGCAGTGGGGTAGCTGATGTCACTGGCTGAGGGGGACGTATCATGGGCCTTCTGGGCACTTTTGGAGGTGTACGCCTGTTCCTTTCCACTCTGGCTGTTAGGTAGATTCAGCTGAACCATCTTTAACATCCCCGTTGCTGCCTGTGGGTATTTCTCCTCTGCAGTCTGGCCCTGGGGGCCTTGCACAGGGTGAACCTCTGCAGCATGGCAGTCCTCCCTCAAGTGACCCGATAACTGGGATGGCATTGAGTAGGTCCTCATCACAGGTTTCGACAAGCCAGAGAGATGTCTGTCTCCAGCAGTATCTGCTTTCGAGAAATACTGCATGGTCCCCATCTCCTCAGTCAGCCGAGGCACTTCCACGTTCACCTCTTCTGTTTTCTCCATCAATGGCAGCCGCAAAAATGATGCTGGTGAGGAAGAGGCAGAGGAGGAGGAGGAAGGGGATGATGAGGAGGAAAGCTTCACCTCAATGAAAGTGCGCTGGATCTCCTGCCCTTCCAACTGCTCCTGCTGAACTGAGGGGGATCTCAGTGAAGAAGGGCAGGCTCCAGCAGATGCTCCTACATTTTGCAGATCTAATTGCCTAAGGTCATCTGCACTGTAGATGCTCTTGATTGTGTTCAGGCCTGTTCCAGGGTTATCAGTCCTCCCTTTCACAAATTCAACTTTTGGTATCCCCTGAGGAGGTAAAGTGACTATGGACTGACTGTCTCTGGCTCTGAAATCATCCACCTTAGTGCCTTTACCCTGACACACCACAGACTGCATGGAAACTTGCTTCTCTTTTGGCTTTTCCCATGATAGCTCTCCACAGCCACATATCACTTCACCACTCGTGGTTGGGTTGCTGCTGCCATTCAGGAGAGGCAGAAGTGAATCTTCAGAAATTACCAGAGATGGTTTATTTTCTAGCTCTGATTTCAGAGTCTTTGAGGCTGCTGAAATGCTCTTTCCAGGATCTGAGTTTGTAGGTGAATTACGGGACAGCGGTGTTTTCTTTCCCAGGAGTTTGGGGGACAGTTGTGGAGAAACAGAAGCCCTTTTCTGATCAGCCCCATTGACTTTGGTAGGAGTAATGCCAGAAGAATCTGAATTTGTCTTTGCTTTGCTTTTGATGGTGAACCCTTTTAGCTTTGGTCCTGCTTTAGATTTCTGATTATTTAAAAGGGTGTCCATTATACTTTTTTGTGCCATTGCCTTAGACTCCTGACAGGATTTTTTCTGTGAGGATGGGCTGTGCGGTACTGCAGCTCCTTTGCAGTGATTTGTGCCTGAGCTTTGGACTTTTCCATTTGAAGTCCTTCCTGAAGTCACAGAGTTAATTTTCTCATTTTTTCCTGGCAAGTCATGAGTTGCATTAGCCTTTGGATCTTTAGATCTACTGGGAAAGGGTGACCTGAGTGATATTCCTCTTGTTGACGATGCATTCACATGATTGCTGTCTGTTTTAGACACGGTGGACAAACTGTTGGTTTCTTTCTTCACCAAGCAATAATTAACAGCATGATTACAGTCATCAATGGCCATTTCACTTTCAGATTTGGATCTCTGCTCCTCATGACATCCTTCTTTCTCAATCAAGTTGTTCTCCAAGACATTGACATTTCTAGCAGAGCAAAAGTTTGTCTTTTTGCAGTGCAGAGACCCTTTTTCTTCAATGGATTCACAGCATGTCTTATGTTCATTACTGTTCCCGAAATCCATCTGTTCTTCTGTACGTAAGGCACCATTGTTACAGAAAGAGTAAACTTCAGGCATATTGACTGAATTTTTTAGGATGTCTTTTTCTGGCAGGAAAACTGAGGAAGGAGAACACAAGGATGCAGAGGACACACCTGGACACTGTGAGGAACATGGAGTGGGACCACCAGGATCTTCCAAACCTAGTTTGTTGATGCTTGTCTCCAGTGACCCACACATTGCACAGCCCTCATTCTGCAAAACTTTGCCACTGTAAGGGTGCAGTGGGGACAGTGAGGATGAACTTGTTCCAGAGGTGAGATGCTGCTCCTGTGCGGGCTTTTGTGGCTCGTCATTCATGCAACAAATCTCAATTTGCTCCTCATCTGACTCTGCTGCAGTACAGCCTGCAGGGGCAGTAGCAGCAGTACAATGCCCAGGCAACACCTCACTAGCACTGTCAAAGGCTTCTGTGACAGACTCTGTGTCCGAGTGAGAATCCTCCGCAGCCCCATACATTGACTTTGGAAACGGGTCACTCCTCTTACCTTCCAGAGAGTTTGCTGCAGGCAACTCATCCTCATTTAAACTGCTAAAATTCCTAGAATAGTTATTTAAAGAGTTTTTATTCACAGTAAAAAGTTTGCCTGTGTTAATGGAGTCCAACACAGACAGCCCCAAAACCCCTTGTGCATTAGCTCCACAATTCACAGTTTTTTCCAGCAGCTCCTCCTTGGCTGCTCGTGGCTCCGAGCCGGGGCAGCCTTCGTCGGTGCCACAGCAGCACATGGTGGTGTACTCATCTCGGAGGGGACTTTCCGCGCGCGACGGGGTGCGGGAGGCCCTGCTCTCGGGGACAGCCATCTGGCTGAGCAGGTCATCGATGTCGGTGACGGGGATGGCCGCGCAGTCCTCCTCACGGCCGCCCCTCGGGCTGCCTCTGTGCACGTCCCTGCTGGTGGCATCAGGCGGCAGTGTTGCTCTCTCCGCCGCGCAGCCGCCGACAGCAGCTTGCAGACCTGCTCTTTCTCGCTTCCCAGAACTCTGTTCTTCCTCCATTGTGAGGATGCTGTTGACATTGGCCTGATTTTGAGTGTCTACCCCTGGAGACAGGATGAGGTTTGTAAATCTGCTGACAGCTGCATCGTGATTTAAAAAAAAAAAAAAAAGAAAAAAGGCAAAATCCTGTCAAATATAGGAAGCGATACAGAAAACGCCAGGTTTTATTACAAAAATAGACACCCACATAGACTACATGTTTTCATTTTGTTCTGCACTCCTCCTCCTCTGTAATGATGTTTACAACAACTCAAATTAATCATAACACTGTGTTTTTGAGTAGTGCACAGAAGGGAGCAATCCACTTATCCAAGGTGAGTAGTCATGATCTGTTTAACTCTCATCTTTGAAATTGCAGCAGTCAAGCAGCCAACTACCAAAGTGTCAGCATGCAGTAAGTCACGCTGAGCAGCACTGCTTCTCATCACTTGTTTGATCACTGAAGTCTCCAACAGAGACTCCAGAGAGCACAGAAAGCCCTGACATAGCAAAGGTGACCAAATAACACAGTGACAGTCTGTGCATAAATAACTTGGCTCTGACCTCTCGGCACTTCTGCAGGTGTTCAACGTGGCACGCATGGGTGACGTTATGCACACATTAAGCACATGGGCTTTGCTGCATTTCTGGCACAGACCACTCCTTGCTTCCAGTACATGTTTAACCCACTCCTGGGCAACACACCGAGCTCCCTGTCACTGCTGCACTCTGACACCTTCCTGCTCACCCATTTCTCCACATCTTCAGTTTTCAGCACTTCAACCTAAGCACCAGATTCCACCTCTCTACACTGCTTCTGACATATGCATCCCCATTCAAGCTGCCTTGCAGAGGTCAGTTACTGTGACATGGGGCCTGAAAACGTATGGAGAAGGAGAGGTTATTCACAGTGTCAGCAACCTTTCTTGCTCATTCAAATGTGCCTGCACATCTCTGTACTTCTCACACAAACCTGCAGGATTACCCACATCACTTAACTCAGGTATCCATGTTAAGAAGTGCTGATTCCTCCTGAGTCAACAAGGGAAAAACATCTCAGGAGAGCAATCTGAAGCAGCCAGGTTATAATTCTAAGTACTGCCCTGCTTCAGCATGGTGGATCACATGCTGAAGAGACTGCTTTTTCTGCCAGTGGGACAAGGCAAGGGGGAGGGTGAAGCAGAAGAAGTGTCTGACAAAGGAGTTCCAATTTGTCTTTACCCCAATGCTATTGGTTTGAAAAGCCACTGCAATCTAAGGAAACAAGAACAAGATTCTGCCAAGCCTGGAATTCCTTCAAGAACAACTGGAAGTCAAGCATCTGGAAGCACTTAAGGTTCCCAGGTATTAATAGGTACACAAAGGAAATCATAAGCTAGAACAAAGCAAAATATTATGTTCTTCCTGAATTTGAAAAATATGCTTTCTTTTTCAAACACTCATTTCCACACCACATAATTTGTACAGTCTGTGGGGATTCATATATTGCTGTAGCAGCATAAATCAGCCCTGAGCAGAAAGCAAGGAGGTATCAAGTATTTCAACTCACACTAGAAAACTTTCTGTAATGAAACAGGCAAATAAACATTTTTATAAGATTTTAGTTTTCTTGCGTTTTCTGTTTCATCTTCCTGCACTTTAGAGAATTCTGACACATAAAAAGGAAGGAAAGAAAGAAAAGAGGCTTTTAGTGTCTTATTGTCCATTCATAAAAAACATTACTAGAATTTCAGATTTAAGAGACAGAGATTTGATTATAAAGGGCCAATATATTTAATGACCAGGCACCGCAATAAAATGAGTTGTCAGGACAAGAGTCACTGCTATTTTAGCTCCAGGACTGCATGAAATGAGTCAGACCTCTGCAAACACTGGCAGGAGGGACCTACTCTATGTGGGACCTTTGAATGCCTCACACAGGAATGTTTTCTCCCTTTATTATGGTGCTAGAGAGGACCCCAAAGCCTGGTTTGGTGATGAAGTGCTTTGCTTGGCTCACCAATGCAGACACAATGTCCCCCTGTCCTCTCCTCTGAATCCATGTGGAAAGCTAGGACAGCAGAAGGTCAGACCCAGCTGATCCAAGGATGTTTTGTTCACTGGTACCCAGAATAAATGGTACAAAAGCAAAACTACTTTCTCACCTGATGCTGCCTTCTGGATCTCCAGGGTTACGGATGTGGGAAGACACTGCATAAGCAAGCAGATTTCCTCGTACGTCATCTTGCTGACAGGGATGCTGTTGATGGTGGTAATCTCATCTCCTACAGCCATCTTGCCCATTGATCCCTGATGCAACGAGAGATTCGAAGAAATTATAAATACACATCAGAAGCCCTGCCACAGGGGTAAAGATTGCAGGGAAGCAATTAATAGCTTATGAGCAACATCCCCTGCTTCACGTCACTGCAGAGCACAGGTACCACTGCTGTCAGTTTGCCAGCACATAAACAAAGAGCAGACTGTGCTTCTGCCAGGAGGAGAATTAAAGATCAATCTAAAACAGGAAGGTTAAAGGACCTGCTGGTTTCTCTGAGAGATGAGTATCAGGATGGAGGACATAGCCCTCTTAGTTAAATGACATGGGATATATCAGCCCGAGCTTCTTCAGGACTGGAATACTGTGTGCCGTTTTTTAATTCCATGCATGAACTACTTCTCAGGTGGAAATCTCTTAAACCAGTAAGCAGACATGAACCCAGCTCTTAATGTAGAAGTTTAAGTATGTTTCTAAATACTGCAAAATAAGTCTGAGAAAAAGGCAGGAACAAAACCCAAATCCCCAGATCTCACAGCCCCATTCAAACTGCTAGGCTGTATCCCCTCTTACTCTAGTGGCCACTAATGAGATTAAAAATGCTACAGCCAGGTTTGTACAACAGAGTATTATTCTTCTTTCTGCACTTCTGCACATAGCAATTCCACAACCAGCATAAAGCTTGTATCCATATTGGTATGGGCATGTATGAGATGCAGAAGAGCAATGTGTTACTGGTACTACTGTGGCTCTTGGCAAACCTGGCCAGCACCTAAAGCTGTGTGGTTCCAGATCCCTGTAATCCAGGGACATGTGTGTATAAAGTAGTAAAGCATAATAAACATTTGTTACCACCATCCTCTGCCACCAGGATTTACTTAAGTTTGCCTTTGCCCAGAGTTAAAAAATAAATACAAAAATTGCATTCCCTCAAAACTGCAATAGCAAGGGGAGATGAGATCATCTCAGTGGATCTGCATCCTGCCTCTCTTAGTTTTCAATTAGCACGGGTGCACTTCTGAGTCAGAAACAGTTTATTTAGCAGCAGCTCCAGAACAACATAGTGTGAGACATTTTGCCCAGCATGGACAAACACCTCAGCTGCGCTTACTCTCAACAGACCATTTGTTTAACAATACCAATAAAAAAAATAATAATCATCCCTGCAATGGGAAGGCACATCACAACAAGGCAATTCAAATTACCATTTCTGCTGGTCCACCTGGCCGCATCCCTGTGACGACAACCTTTAAGGGCATGGCTTGGATTTCCAAATCCAGGCCAAATGACTCGTGCTCATTGCGAACCAGAGTGACGATTTCAACCTGGCCCTGCCCAGCCACATCAGGTGCTTCACACTTCCTGCTGTGAGGGAGCATCCTGGCAACAGGCTTGTTGTAAGTGCCATGCTCCTCCGTCCTGTGTCTCTGAAGGCTTCGGCACTCAGTGCTCATCATGCTTTTCACTCTGGTGACTGCTCTGTGCTCAAGTTTTGGCGATCTCTTGGATTCAAGTTGTGCTTCCCGGAGCTCCCTCAAACTCAGGCTGCCAAGACGAACTTCAGGCACACTTGAGTAATCAAATGCTATGATGGGGAAAAAAGGAGATTCAATTTGCTCCAGCGTGCTGTCTGCAGACTCCACAGAGTTGCTGAAGACAGGGGAAGATGTTTCCATGCCACTGTATCTCGATGATTCACTGTCCTGGCTCTCATCATCGATTTCTACAGACGAGGTTGTAATGACAATGCCAGCATCCTCCTGGCTCTTGGCCCTCTGGCTTCTGTGCAAGTGGGAACTTTCGTCGTCATCACTGGCGTCACCATCATAGAAAACAACCCTCCTCTGCCGGTGAAAGGGGCTGCGGGCAGATTTGGGGCTGTCACTCAGGATGCCAGGTCGGACAGACTCCACATGCTTGTTGTGATGGCCAGACGACCTACCACTAGCTGGAGAAGCCAAACCATTTGCTTTTGTCACTCCCGCATCTCTAGCTGCTAGGAAAAAAAAAATAGAGTTGTATTTTAACTGTACTTATAGATGATTTTTAACACCATGCATCTCACTACAGCAGAATACGTGTGGCTCTGTTTGCAGAGGAAGCTTAACTCCTCTTCACAAAGCAAAAAGTAGGCTTTTCATGTCCTCCCTCTAACTACAGTAAACATCAAGAGGGACTGCAGATAGCACTACAATTTATGGGTAATTCCCTAAGTCAGTTCATTGGCACGTCTAGTTCTATTTTCGGTTTATTTCTAAATTATGACTATGACTCAAAGAAGAAAGGGATGCAAATTCAAATGTGTATTTTAGTTTAAAGAACAGATTTTCTTTCACATTTTGCTGAAACCTAAGCTCAGGACTCCTGCATTAACTTACAGAGAGTAAAAATTGCTTTCTTGAACAAAGACTGAAGCACACAATAATAATTTTCAAAGTAACAACTAACAAACCCAAGAACTATTTCCACATTCTCCTAAGAAAGAACTCCATCTTACTTCATAGAAATTTATTTTCTTTTGCTTTGTTTGGTGGCTAGTTAGAAATGTTAAAATGCTTTTAAACATTAAATAATTCACAAAGAAAATAAGCTGTAGACAAATAAATTACTTGAGATCCACAGGAAAGGGAGGACAAATATATCCTTTGAATTTGAGATCAGGTGCATGTCAGTAAAGACACATAAGGTTCCTTCAGTCAATTACTATGGGGAGAAATACACACATACAAAGTATCTGATGTAAAATTGCACATTTGTGTGGTTTTACACATATATTGACCCTTTGCTATAGGTGACATTTCAAAGTTTTTGAGATAGCTATGAACACTTTTCCATAAACGATAGTAAGATGATAAGTCATTTGAAAAAAATCCCAAACCCTGCAGTGCTGTCAATCTCATTTCATCCAAACCAATCAAAGTAATTTTCACATTATCAGAACAGCATTTTGAACAAAATACCATGGAAACAGGCATTTCTGTGGATTGTTGTAAATTCCTTGAATTTTTCAGAATTTCATGTGATCAGCACTGCTTTGCACTACACTGCCTGGCATTTCTTACCACCACAGCTCTCCTCTACAGGAACCCAGTGCTCAGTGACTCTCCCCCCACTAGCCCAATGACCAGACACACTTGCATCACTTACTCAGGTTGCCAGGGAGAAGAGAGCCATCATCCAACAAGCTGTTCCTGTTTTTCTGACGGAGCTGCTCTTCATCACACGAGCCAGGTACAGCATCAGAGAAGGGGAGATGGCTCGTGCCATCGTGGGAGAAGTACTGGGAAAGCTCTGCCTCGGAGCTGACGGATCCCTGCTGAAGAGAAGTGAGCCTGGTGACCAGCTGTCACCAGAGCTTAAAGCCCCTGCCTGCATGTGAGTGCCACACACTCCACTCACATTGCTGTGTCAATAAAGGAAGTTTGAAGCCAATTTTTAAAATAGAGTACTTGTCAGTATATTGACAGCCAAACTGTTGAAATTGGATGGCTGAAACACTGCACACCGACACATTTTTAGACAATATAATAAATAAAAAAGGATTCCAAACCCCACTGCTTTGCAGGTGTGATTCAGTGCAGAAACAAGAGATGAAATTATTCACTTTTGCAGTTCCCTTTATACACGTTCTACACTGGGAGAAGGGAATGCTTGGTACCTCCAGGCACAGTGTATACAGCTTCCTTGACTGTCCCAGGAAAAAGATTTTTCTACTGCAATGGCTATATAGAGAGACTTAGTCTCAGCCTTCTGCCCACAGGCTCAGGTCTCTCTTGCAAACTTTGTGTCCCACAGAGCAGGGTGCCTCTGAGGTGGCAGGAGGTGGGACCCCAGAGCCCTCTCTGCCATGCTCTGCACATCAGTCCCAAAGGCTACAGTCACACAAACAGGAGCTTGTTGCTGTCACAATTTAAATGTGTGACACAAGAAACAAACCCTTTTATGGAGCCCACGTGACAGGGAAGGAGCATACAGGTTTGCTTTTGAATCCCTTGACCAAGTAAGAGCTTCCGTAAAACCTGAATTTGAAGCAGATTTTATTTTTATTGCATCTAATCCTTTTACCCGGCTTGCTGGCTCCAAGAAGCGTTTCATAGTCCAGCTGAGGGGAGATGAGGTCTCTCCTTGTTTGGCCTTCACACTAGGAGATGGACTTTTTTGTACAGCTCCTGTTAAGCACAGAATAGTCAGATGCCAAAAATTAAAGTTGTGGTCCATATAACCAAACGAGCTTCTCATTCATCTTCTGAGCTGGTGGCTGTGTTTAACCCCACTTATTTATTATCTGAATTGCTTTCCTAAAGCAAGATTTATTTAACATTTCACAGGCTGTCCCTCAGGTCAGATGGAATGTTACTACTGAGACATGTTACACCAGCCAGGTCCAGGGCAGTGCTGTGAACAAGAGATGAACAAGAGATGAGCAGGTCTCCCCACCTGTTGGAGCATGCTGCCAACTAGGGCAACCTCAAAAGACAAATTAGCAGCCACTGGCAAGGTCAACTTCAAAGTAGGTCTTAACTGACACACTTTAAAAGGGGACTGCAACAAATCTAACATTTCTGTCCAAACATCACCTTACTGGTCACCGTGCCATTGCCAAGAGTTTGCTTTCATCCTCCAGGCTTTAGGAAGTGCTAAGTCTGGAGTCTGAACACATCACAGACATGCCAGAGCACATATTTTGACATGACTTTAAAGGTCAAAATGGCATTAAAACATATAGTCCAGTATGCAACACCTGGACTTTTTCAAATGGTCACAATACTTTGTAGGATTTTTTTGCCACTAAGGGCAAGCATACAGAGATGGAGTAGGTCCCTCCTGTTCTTTCCCAGCTGGAACACTGTGCTTCCCCTCATCCTGATGCCTTAGATTTTGACTTTTATATTTTTCAAAATCCTGTACTGCTTAGTGTGTAGCTCTGAGGTTTCTTGTAGCCTGTTAATTTCTGTTCTCTCGTACTGAGTAGTCATAACAAAGCCTCTCTGGGCCTGCTCCTCAAGGACACCTAGACTGTCCTAGACACAAAAAGTGTAAACTAAAAGCCTCTGAAAGGGGGGCAAGCCGAGGGGAATTACATCATTAAACTGAAGGTTTAATTGGAGAGTTAACCCTGGCTATGCAAATGAACCAAACCTATAAAGGTGTAAAGAACTCATGACTTGTTGTCCATCTTGGGGTCCATGTTGGCAATAGCCTCTGGCTCCCGGGGTGTCCCTTGAAGGCCCTTCAAATAAATACCCACCTTTATTCCCTTACTCCTGTCTGGTCGCTGTTTATAGGTGGCCTCTTAAGGCATCAGTCCTGAAAAAAGCTCAGAGTAACCACCTCTTGACAACCCTACTTTGAGGTCATGGCAGCCTAGTGGAAGAAAGCAAGTTACATAAGCTGCAGATCTGATCCATCTGAACTAGATGTTTGTGCTGAAATTCCTGCAGTGGACAGAGTGATGATATTCTCAACGCTGTTCTGATGTCTTGAGGGCTCTCAAAATGTTAATGCTGGGGAACTTCAGAGCATGCCCTTAAATGTTGCTGCATCTGGGAAAGAACACACACTAGAGAAGAGAACATGTTGCTACCTGTGACGTGAGAGGAGCTGGCATCCTTGCTCTCGCGGTGGGTAGTACGCGCGATGGCTTCATCCATCTCCTGCTCCGAAACCTGAAGTAGGGTGGCAGACAAAGCTCAAACAGGGTACAAGGAATTACAAGAGCCTTACCACTTATCACAAGTACATGATTCATCTCATATAAGCCACTATTTTTAAAGATGCAATAAAGAAGACCTAGTTGAGGGCTCCTAAGTCCTTGTGCCCTGACTCAGACTCTCTCGATGCCACTTTCCTGCAGAAACCAGGAAACAGAAGCCTGCCAGCTACATGAGGACTGCATCCAAGTGACACACAATACAAACAAATAAAACAGCCCCAGACTTAAAGAAATCAAATGAAGATATTACAGCCCAGTTTTAACTCAATTAAGAGCTGTATATTGATTTGTCGAGAAAATATGACTTTAAAATAGAAAAAGACTGCTTTGTACAGGCATACATCAGAAACTTAGGCTATTCTCACTTAACCTACCGGAAGAATACCAGACTTCCCATAATATTAGCTGTCTTTTTAATTTTAATTTCTCCTTGCTTTTGAGAAGAAAACCTAAATCAGTAATTGGTAATTAATGTTTCTCTAGTTTTAGAATAAATACTGGCCTACCAGATTTGCTAATTTAGCCCTTAATTACTGCCATACGTTTAATTCTTATTACTGGAAAACAGATGATTTTATACAGGAACAACTAGTCTGCAGAAATATATATTTAAGAACAGAAAGCAAATTAATCCTGTCAAAAATACTCTCTATGCACGTTGCTTTACATGAATTAAAATTCAGCATAAATAGAGACTACAAACTTGAGTCTTCCTGAACCATGAAGATTTGAGAGATTCTGAAGCAAACTCAGCAGTTTAAACACAGCATAAATGCCATATTCACTCAGAATAACAAGAAGAAAGAAAATTTTGTGGTATTTCTTTTGGAAGTACATGAAAACACCAAAGCAAAAATATTCAGCAGCAAAATGTACTGTGGACGTTATAAAATAAGATATTAATTATTAAAATGTTCAAAACAAGATGAACCTTTGTAAAAACACATCTCTGTTTCCATCCTGTATCATGACCTTACAGCAAACCTAAAGTACCTGGGCTCCTGGGGCACAGGTGGAGTTCCTTCAGGACATGGACCAAGTCCTTAGACTATGATCCACGGCCTTATCACAAACCTTTTGGTAAAACATGTCCCAAGAGTAAAACCAGGTCCCGGGCACATTGCAATATTTTTTTGAAGTTAATCAAAAATCGACACTTCTGCAAACTGCCAGCTTTGATGTTTAGCATCCTTTATGGCTCAGGCAGTTCAAAATGGAAAGAAACAGGGTAATTCCTAACTCCAATCTGTATGCCAGGGTATTATTAAGAGCAAATGAAATAAAATAAAATACCCACACTTATCTATGGATCCCCCAGTGCTTTCAGAAAATGGGTGACAGTAAAATAACAATAAATATGGGTTCCCACATGGACACTCCTCCAGAGATCCAGCTATGAGACGTTAGGGATTCAATAGTGCCCAGATTGTGGATTCAGTACTGGAAAAATGCTTTAGGGTCTCTCCAGCTCAACTTTTAGCTCTTCATACAAATCTTGGCAAAGGATTTGTTGTCATCTTAAATATCGCTTATGGAAAACTGTAATAGGAGCCACTTAATAGTTTCCCTCTGTTACTGAGCAATAGCAAACAATTAGCTTAACTCAGTTCATCCTTTCAGCAGACACCAGGTTAGGTCACTCACCAGCTTTCAAGACCCCACCATAGCAAGAAGAGGGACAGATGAGAAAGGAAAGGCTCTACAGCACGGTGGTTTTTTTTTTCATGCTCCTTCCAGACTCTCCAAAAAGTCTGTATGCCTTAATAATGCAATCACATTGAACCATTGTGTTGGTTCAGCACAGCACACAGACTCACCAGAAATACTGTTATCTTAGGCTATAAGCCCAATTCTTACCCTCTCCATGCTTACCTTTAACAGAACCACAGCCTCTTTCTTTCTAGCAGCTCAGGGCCTTCCAGCAAAGATAACAAATTCTGGCAAGTAGACCCCTATTTGTTGATTGTGTATTTGATTTAGCAGAAAATACACGATTAATTACAAAATAAGAAACCCGAGTTCTCCTAGATATGGCTTTATTAAGGGCTCCATTTGTAGTTATGAGTTCAAAAGTCAGAGCTTTCTGGACCCACTAATGCAAATATTTTTACAGCTTCATTCCTGTTTAAACAGGAAGGTTTCATACACTCATGAAATTCTTTGAAATATTGAAATAAAAGAAGCTGTTATTCCCTATAGCTTGGCTAATAGGCTTTCATCTTCTATCATCAATTTTTAAAAAATGCTTGAGAACACTTACTTTGTAAATACAGCCTTATTTCCAAATTGACCTTGCACAGATTCAGTAGCAGTATATTCCATATTCTCACGTTTTAATTCCTGAAGGAAAACTTTGATCTTTGGATAGATTTTACTTTATTATAGTTGATCAATTCAAGCTGTTGATACTTATATTCCTGGCCATAAATTATATTCTACTCCAGTCAAAGTAACTGCAAAATAACTTCTAGGAGAAGAGATCTTGTGCTGTATTTGCGCTGCTGCTTCGTCCAAGTACCAAGAAAGATGGGAACTCTTCATTCAAGCAGTTCCAGGAAAATTGCATTTGATCAGTGGGTGACTAAGTGAAAAGCAGCAGGGATGGTCCAGCGTTGCTATGACTTACAAAACTGGGAAGCATCACTATAATTGACAGCAAGGCTCAAATTACAGTGCCAGATGAAAACAACCCAGATACAATCACTCATTTTCCCCTCACCTTTGGGTTAGGATGACGACTGATGATTAGGCTGACCGGGCCTGGCCCACACTCACTCAGGATCGCGTAGGCTTCACTTAACGCGGCGTGACGCAGGCTCACAGAATCCGCCTCCAGAATCTGGTCACCCCGGCTGCACAGAGACACAGAGTCACCTAATCACAACCACCTTCCACGCAAAAAAACTGTACTTTCAACTGATGGCCAAGATTTTTCAAAGACACGAGTGTCCTGGGAAAGATGCGGCTTTCAAAGGAGCTGGTCTTGCTGCTGGTCCCAGTGATGCGAATGGTTTAAGTCCTCTTGAGTTCATGAGGGAGGCTCAGAGATTCCTTCTGCACTTACTGTCAGCACAAAAATCAGTATTAAATCAACAAAGAAAACTGTCTACATTCGGAGCAGGGTGAAAACAAGCTTCAATTCCAGTTCTGCATTCAGATACTTACTGAGCACAGAAGAGGAAAAATGGGCTGTTCCTTCACACCATATTGAATTACTTCACAGAAACACTGATAAGAAACTCAAGATTTAGATATGAGTTTATGAAATCACTTCAGGAAAAAAATGAGCTTGGTAAGCCTGTATTTGCTAAAAGTTAACATACAGAATCCATTAAAAAGGAGAAAGAAAAAACAAAACAAAACCCTCCTGAAAGGAAAACACACTGTGTGACTTAAAAGGGCATGCAGTGATAGGACCAGGGTGTATGGCTTTAAACTGAAAGGGGGCAGGATCAGATGAGGTATTAGGAAGAAATTCTTTACTGTCAGGGTGGTGAGGCACTGGAACAGGTTGCCCAGAGAATCTCTGGAAGCGTTTGAGACCAGGTTGGATGGAACTTTGAGTAACCTGATCTAGTGGAAGGTTCCCTGCCCATGGCACGGGGTTTGAAACAAGACGATCTTTAACGTCTCTTCCAACCCAAACCATTCCATGATTCTATGATTACTTAGTTTTGTTTTCCAGTTTCTTAACTCTTGCTTATGGTGCTCAGACATCTGGAAATATTCAAAAGAATATATCATCAGCATTCTCCATAATTCCTGAAACATTTGCTTTGAATAGACACTCTCAAAGAATCTACAATTGCTGGCCTATGTTGGGCTACTTGTGACAATGGCATTGTGTTTACACTATGAGTACACACACCAAAGGCAAAATAATAATAAATAATTCAGTAACCTGCACTTCTGGTACAGGATCAGGGAAGTAAAGGGTGACCTATCAGTTGTGCAATCATCCTGCTGCTCTGCCCATCCTTTAGACTTACACAAATGGAGTCACTTACACAGCCACATGACTGAGAGGGGAAGCTCAGATACAGAGGAGCTGGATTCAAACCTCCCCTGGCATTGCAAAGCCAACATTTGATTAACAATGTTTTCCAAAAATCAAAACCATCCTGTAAGTCTTGGCCTATGAAGCCATAAATTGCTGATGGGACAACAGAAGCAACGTCTCAAAGAAGAAAGCTGAAAATCTGGGAAGTATGCCTGGATATAATCAATCACGTAAACCTAATAAACAATACAGCTGTTACATACAGACGTAACCAGCACTGCAATGTTTTTCAAAGGGGCCTGCAAGAAAGCAAGTTACCATTAAATGCTGTCTCCTGTAGACATTTCTATATGATAGGAACTTTCAAGGGTTTTGGCAGCAATGCCACCACAAAATTATCTTCTTCCCTTATTCCAAGAAACCAGATTTCTCTATCACAGTTTTCCTGTGAGCCAGGAAACAGAAGGCACTCTAGCCATGTGAAAGCAAGGCATTTGCTGAGCCTCTCTGCACCAGTGCTCGCACCACACACTTGAAGTGGATCACACAGTCCCAGCATGTCTTCAGCACAGCCTCCCCTCCGGAGCCACACTCCCAGCACCCACCAGCATTTATGCAGGAACGCAGAAAGTGGCAAGGTTTCCTCCAATGATTTTCAAAAATGAAGCCTCCATGAGAGGAAAAGCAGGGAAGTTTTTGTCACTTAATCCAATGTAAAGCACAAGGGAACCTTGGGAATGATTGCTTCCTAAAGACATCCCAATTCCATGGCGGAGTGAGTTGGGCTGGTCAGCCTGCAGCAATCCTGCCAGACTGAGAGTAAGAGCATACAACCACTGCTGCAGCCACAGGTGTAGGCAGCTGCAGTAACACCTACCCCAGCTCTTTTTAGGAGAGTTTCAGGTGACTGAGCTTTTAGCAGAGCTCTGCAAATTTCCTCCCAGTCTGGGGTCTCTGGCTGCAGCTCTCAGAAAAAAGCATGAGGTTGCACTTCTTGCTGCTTCCCTTTTTCAAAGGGTGCTATTAGGCTCAGCTTTCTGTATAGAAAAATTTTTAAAAAAACAACCAAACAACTCAGACCTTAACGATCATGCTGTTTCCAGAGCAGAGAAAAATGTTTCCTGGGTATTTAATACTACTTTGGAATGTCTTTACTTATATGTTTTCTTTTTGGTGAACTCTTAAGTATAAACTTCCTCCCTGCTACATCAACCGATTGGTGAAAGCAAAGTCTCAATCAATTTTATTGTAAAACCACTCCAGCAAGTTTCTGCTTTAACCAACCTTAATCTGCCATCCATTTTAGCCACTGATCCTGGGGCCAGGCTGTGAATGTATATCCCGGGAGAACTGTTTTCCAGCGTGAGACAACAGGCACCAATGCCGAGCCCAACCCCTGGCTCTGTGAAAAACAAGAAGTACAAAGAAATGTGGCAGATTGTAATCACACAGGACACACAAGTGTTTGTGTTCCCACATCCCAACTGAGCTCAGGACTCGTGTTATTGTTTCAGGGCTGGCCTTAGGTGCAGTCAGTCAGGAAGCCAAGACCAACAAGTGGAAATCAGGATTGAAAATAGCTGATCCTGACTGTTTTCTGAGATTCATCACTCTCAGAAAATACTCTGTGCGCCGTGGGAACCTTCTGGAAATGTCACACAAGGTCTGATCTGGTCCAAGGTGCAAAGGAGTAGGGGCAGCAATTCAATCAAGATGTCATTTAAAATTACAGCAGAAAACACGAGCACGGAAGATGCTGCCAATTGTATTGCTCTCTTTTGTTAAATATCAGTATGGCGTTCCTCAGCAAAGAAGCACAAAGGAAGGTGAAGGCATTATCTCTGGTTCAATGATCACCTCTGTCCACTTCACCTTTGCTTTCCTTCAGGTAACAACATCCCTGAAGTAGGAATTACTGGACATCTTACATTCTGTCTCAAAATTTTGAATCCAGCCTTTAAAATCACTATACTTGAAGTCTTAAAAATAGCCATATTTGTCTAGCACATACAACAATACAACATATACTTTAAGTTTATAATGAGCAATTATTAATAATTGAGAGCAAGCCTCACAGAGGAGTTCAAACAGGTATTCTGGGAACTTCTCAACACTCTGCAGCTTTGCCTTCCCTGGAGATGCCCTTTAAGAGAAGGGCAAGGCTACTTGGGCTGCCAAGAGGGTGATTTACATTTTGCCTGGTATCTCACAGCCTCCCTCTTTCAGCAGCATGGACACTCATAAAGAGGATGCTGATTCTGAAGCAGCAAAATGCTGAAAGGGGAACTCTTCAGAAGTTTTTGAATTAGAGGGTACTTTTCCCCTTCATCCTGTGGTTCAAGGTCAAATGGGCACAGGTGGGTGCACCAGATATAAGAGTCTCTAACCTATTCACAAACACTCCCCTAAGCAGCAGGGATTTGTTCTGCCAGGCCGTTCCGACGGACCCTCACCTTTATTGAGTGTGACATCCATGACGATCCTGTCCTTGGGGCCGGGTCCTTTGCGGCTGGAGGAGGAGCCGTCGGGCTCCTCGAGGCCGGGGATGGGCACGCTGGCGCTGGAGCTGGGGGAGCTGGAGCGGCTCAGCAGGGTGGGGGTGACGCAGGGCGTGAGGCTGGGGCTGCGCAGCCGCGTGCGCACCGTCAGGGTCACCACACCCTTCTTGAGTTGCTGCAGAGACAGCACAGAACCCCGGTGAGGTGACCAACGTCTGCCACTAAACCCGCACACAGCAGCTCGTGGCAGCGCAGGAGCGTCGAGCTGAGGGTACGAGGTGGCAGTGAGGGAAGAGGAGCACGAATCTCTTCAGCGCTACATCCACGTTACCTTAAACCTCTGGATGGCCTCCTGGTGGGTCAGTCCTTGTAGAGACTCTCCATTAACTTCTAGGATTTCATCCCCTGGTAAATAGATACAAAAAAAAAATGAAGTCACAGCAATATAGAGACTATAAAGATTTAAAACTTCTTTCCTGAACATGAGGTGATCCACCACTACGAGGATTCCAGTTTACTATTCCATAAAAAGCCTTTTATTGTTCTCAATTTATTTTCACTTGTACTAATGTCGCTGCAAGTTACCAGTGATGAATTACCAGAGTAAAAATTGTTCTTCAGCAGAGATCCTTAACCTGGCATTCTCACACGCACAAACAAGCTGAAAACACCATGGATTTTAACTAAAGTCTGAAAATAGATTATGACATGAAGTCTAAAGGTACTATAAAACTGCCTTTCTTTTGTAAGCGTTAACAGGAGAAATGAGAAAGTGAAGTGAAACACTACAGCACATCACTTCAAAGCCTGTTCAGAGAAAACTAACCTTGCATCCACGTGCTGAAAGCAAATGTGTTCCCTTACTAAATGCCTGCAGACAGAGAAGCATGTAGTAGCCCACACACTGTGATAGCAAATGTCTTTTTCACCTCAAGGAACATGTCCTGTCAGATTTCTACCAGCTTTCAGGCTCTGGGTCTTACTACTTACACCCAGCTGTGCTATCTACCTTCATTTCATTAAAAGGAGGGTCAGCATGATCCAGATCCACTTCCTGCAATTTTACTTGCATCTGTGCAAAATTACATGGGGCAATACCATCAGCTAAGTCTACCCCTCCTCTCCTTTCCCAGCCTCAGTAAAGAAAAAAAGAGAAGAGTTTGCAAGCTATGAATAGCCTGCAAACGATTGCTGGGTTTATGGGACAGCTGCTACTTATTGGCTTCCCACGGCAAGTGCACAACCTCTGATGCAGGGATGCAAGCTTCCCTCTGGCAGCAAGTGTGAGAGTTGGCACCAAAAGCAGCCTCAAATACAACAAGCGTGATAAGATGTAAAGAGGGGAACGATGATATGAGGAGAGAAGTAACACAGGAGCAGCTTGAGAGATGTAACACAGGAGCAGCTTTCCGTGGAAGCAAAGTAACAAAACCCCTGCAGAAGGGTTGTAAACCACCACTCATGGTCACTTTGTATTTTCAACGATGTGTTAAGAGTCTGTCTGTCTGACACAGCACTCAGACCAGGGTGCAGCACACACAGAGCACATCATGCATTCAGCTCTGACACTAAGACTGGAAAAGCAGAAAAAACCTGGCTGTATCTCCTTCTCTAACCAGGGTGATCTTACTGCCAATCCCATCCTTCCTTTTTTTTTCTTACTTGTCCTGTCAAAATCATACCAGGACACTCAGAGAGCCTCTCCAAAACTCCTATATATAGCCCCTTCTCAGACCAGCATCTTTAAGCCAGATGTTGTAGGCTATCTGTATTTCCATGCTGTCAGTGACCCTCTCCAACTGATGAACTGCAGCTTACTGTTTGGGCAAATAAAGTTCATGAAAGAGAAAGGGGGAAACAAAGAGGCTGCCACTATGCTGTAGTTTCCCCCTCTCAATATGCACTATAACCAGTGATGCAATATGATTGATCTTCCACAGGATGAACAAACAGGGTATGTTGTATTTTCCACTGCCTCTTGCTGCTGGCCAGGTGCTTAAATATGCCTGTACTCGAGTTTTCCTCCTGGACTGAAACAATATCCCACTGTAGTCCTTTACGTGGAGTTGGATTCTCTCTACCATACCTTCTTTAAGCCTTCCATCAGCAGCTGCTGCTCCATTTGGGAATATAGTCTTCACAAAAATCCCCATGCGTCCACGAGCAGAATCCTGACCTCCCACAATGCTGAATCCAAGACCCTACAGACAAGAGAGGAGAAGACACACAGCTGGCACTTTACTCTATTATCACCTGTGTGAGAAAGACTGCCAGTAATGTACAACACAAGGGAAAGATGAAAACCTAAAACCTTCTGATGAATTGAACTGCCATCTCACTCTCTCCTTCCATTTCCTCATTTACTTTCACTCTATTATCAACACACTCATCAGCCCAAAAACTAGCAGCAGGCAGCCTAAGCTGATATAGCAAAAATTCTGAGATTATCTTGGGTTTTTTCAAAACACTGGGTCAATGGCTTTCTCATTTTAAAAACAGTAACACATTCCTTTTAAATTAACAGACAGTCAATTCCTACCTCTGAGATCTATATCCAGGATTAACTATAGGTTTCTCTTATGTCACAGATCCTACATTTCCTCAGGAAAAAGAAAAGCTTCAGAACATGACATAAGGTCAGTGCTGCAATGTCAGGAATGCAGCTTAAAGGGGAATGGCATGTGGGGGCTACCACTCACATGTACATTTTTAATTATTCTGGAGACATATATCACGTTGTATTTAAATAAATCTAGATCAATGGATTCCCTAGAGCTCTATCCATTAGCTCTTACCCCTGCACTACCCCAGCTAGCTGTGGGACCATCTTGCAAAGCTGATCAGAGAACTGATGAACACAGCAGAATCAACCTCTCCCCCTTCTACTGAGTTATTTCCCAGACAAATCACTTCCTTGATCCACAACCCTATCCCATATTTCCCCTCTTGTCACTGCTGTACATGCATTTTACAGAATAAAGAGAAAAGTCACTGACCAGGTGGGCAATGGATGTGGAGAACTGTTGTGCTTTAGTGATCTGAAGCCATGGACATTATTATTATTGCCTTGGGCAGCGCTCTCCAGCTGAGGGATGCTGCCAGGGCAAGCACTGTGTTTACAGCCCAATACAACAATCAGATCTTTTGTTTCACTATGTGAATATAGAGCAGGCCACCACAGTTATAAGCTTCTAGCAATTTGATAGGACATTACTGGTTTCTGGAAAGGAAGCAACTTAGGTCCCTTGTGCAGCACAACGTAACTCCACTATCTGTTCAAGCCTGTGCAATTATCAACTGCAAACCAACCTACAGAAAGCAGGATGCTCCTGGCACTCCCCGGAGTTTTCCCCACGTCTCCATGGGTGGGTTGGGAGAAATACATCTGCAAAGTACAGCAGTTCCTACACTAGCCCACCGTCCCAGACAAGCACTGCCACTCCACAGCAGGAAACCACCCCTTGCAGATCTACCTACAGATGAAAAACTAAAGGCAAACACTTGGCTCCTAGCCAAAAACACCACAACTCTGTGGAAAAATATTTCAAGTCCCAGGTCTGCACAGTGAGTGCTATTGCACAAATTGTACAAGGTGCCATCCCTAACAGAGGAGATCACCCAAGAGGTGGGTGGAAGGCACACAAAATGGCAGCTGCTTTAGGTGGTTCAGGATCACTAGAGTCTGCATTCCCCCTGCTGCTTCCTAAAACCTTGGAGCTAAGTGCAGAAAGGCAGGAGAGAGTGACTTATCCCAGGGGAAGAAGTAATCTAATTTTACAGAAAAACAGGGTCAAAAAATAAGTACTTGAAAAATGAAAAAATATTTGCTTATCATAAAAGACCCACAGCTCCTAAACCAAGGAAAGTTAAAGCAACTGTGAGTCAGTTTACCAAGAGAAGTCACTATTTCTAACTCTTTGCTAAACACAAAGCACAACAAGGAATTAGCTTTGCATTTGAGCTTGAAAGTCAAAACAAGTCGTCTTAGTCTAAAACAAATCCATCTGATGACTTTAAAGAGTATTTCACAAAAGGACATGCATATTTTTAGCACATTTAAATCACAGCTCCAATACTAGTGTGGATTTGATTAGGGAAAACAATATACACCTAGGTTAATGCTTATCTATTTTTCCTTAGCATTCAGCCAGCTGGTATCTAGCAAGTGTGTAAACACATTATTGGGAGAGAGAAGAGGACTTTTTGACCCATGGAATTCAGTGCTCTCAGAGAAGCAATCAGCCAGTAACCTGTCTTCAGGTTTAAAGCCTAATTTGCAGTGATTTATTTTTTTAAAATATGTATTCAGATTCCACAGAGGGAAAATATTCTTGTCCATAAATATACATGTGAACAGGTACTGTTCTGTAGCTGCACCAACTTTGCATACACATACATATTTAGAGATCCATTATTAATATTTGATATCTCAGTAATGGCGAGATGCACCAAACCAAAATGAAAGCCAACCTGTGTCAAGTGCATGACACGAACATCACATCCTCTGTATTCTGCAGGTGTAACTTTGGTATTTATGTTTGGAAATGGGATTTGTTTATCATTAGCATTATTACCAGCTAGCTGGAGGGCAGCTGAAGTACAGGAGACATCTCTTAAATGCCAGCTTTCCCACATGTGAGAAACATGAAGAAATCCTCACCTTGCCTTGCCCTTTCATCAGGACAATGTTGGAAATGATGGACGGCTGGGTCAGTCTCCATGGAGATTCCACTTGGGCAGCACTGAAGGAACGGGTAGATTTCTTCACAATATGGTAGTCCTAACATCAACAAACAAGGATAATTACTCTGAGTGCTTGGCACAGATACTGGGGATGTCATACTGAGAAAATTGCATGTGTCGGGGAAGAGGAATGCAGTATCTTAGAGATATATTCAGAGAAATGTTCAAGGGATGAAACCCCAGCTCACTACAATCAAAGTGAATCTTGCCACAGTAATTTTCCCACATTTCACACAGTAGAATCATTTTGAAATGTATCAGTCACAATTTAAATTAAAAGGATTAAAGGTAACCTCATGATATACTAAAGTCCTTATCTGCCAAAAAAAAAAGAAGAAAAAGGAAAAAAAGAAGGGAAAGGCCTACATTTTAAAATAATTAAAATAAAGAGCATTAGGGTTTTGTTTTTTTTTTTTTTTTTAAGTCCTCAGATCTCTAGAACTGCAACTCTTAAGATGAACAGCCTTAGGATCTTGTGGCCACAAGCAAGCAGTACTCTCCATCACAATGCTCAAAGAAATTCTCCATAGGTGGCCAACTCATCCCATTCTGGTGTCCAGGCCTGGTTCCAGCCCTGTGATGAACCAACGTGATCCTCTTTGATGACCCTTGCCCACTTCTATGAGCTCCAGGCAGATGCCATAGGACCGACCACAGTGAGGTGCTCACAGCCAGCTCTGCCTTCCCACTCACCTGTCTGGCTCCTGCTGACTCCAGCTGCTGGGGCAGAGAGTGCTTTCTTCCACCCCGGGAATATTTCACCGCTATTTCGTAATTTGATTCACCATTTTCCACTGTCAGCTCATCGTCTTCTCCCACAGACTCCAAGCGGGATCCAGCACCTAAGAAAAACCACAGAAACACATCCTGCAAACATCTGAAAGCTGCTTTAGCCTCTCTCACCAGCAGGCAATAATCACCTCCTAAAAAACCCAACTTAAAGTGACTTAAAACAATGCTACGCAGCTCCCAGCCAGGCAGTTAGAAACCAGTTTTGATCACACTCAACCAGGAACTTTTCCTGCTGTCATAGGTTTTCTGCAATCTTTCAGTGATACTGAACTCGTTGTATTAAGGAAAAGCAGAAGATAATTGAGTCGGTAGCTCAGGGACAGGAAAGAAATTCATCTGTTCACACCCAATGGCACTTGCCAGTGCACTAAGCTCTCAAGCTTCATGTATTTAAAATTAAAAGACCTGACACTGCAGCAGTATTCATTTCTGGAGGTGTCATGTCACTTTGAGGGAATTTTTTCTGGAATGGAAAAAGCAAAAATGTGCCAAAAAAATGCTTTTTTCTTTCCTTTTGGCAACAATCCTAGTTGTCTTAAAGAGGGGGGTGCAGAGTTCACGTAAGAAACAGAATTATTTGTCTTGAAGGACATCCTGTAATTAGCCACAAAGTATCCCACTCCTCGCACCAGGGCTCCTCCAATTCTCATTTTCTCTGAGGTCCCTGCAGAATCCCTGGCCACAGCAGTTCCCGCACATTTATCCTTGTCATTTCCCCACCACACAGGGAAGGGCCATTAACCCCTATTTTACAGATGAAAACCCAAGACACCGGCCAAATTTGCACAAGCTGGATTTCATGACAGGGATTTAGGATTACTTTAAACTGCGCTATGTTGGACCTGCCACAGAGAGCAACAGCTCTGATTTCCTTTGATCCTCGTTGCCCTGTCTGTGCTCCAGGAACAGGGAATCATGGGCTGAGGCAGACACACTGAAAATCTGCTCAGGAGAGCCCCAAACACATTTTCTGCCACCTCTTCCTTGCCTGGAGGCTGTGCAAGCACTGCTGCCAGTGCCAGGGAGGGATGGAGCACAGAGCTGGGGCAGCTGCTTTTTTTTCACTCAGCATGAAAGCAATTCTGCTGATGCATCCACAGGCAGAATTCGTACCCACTGCCCAGAGAGCAATTTAAACCTGCTCCCTGCTTTGGGATCTGAAATTACCTCTGCTTTTCAACTCCCCTTCCTCTGGCACACAGGCTGCTGCTGCTGCACACAGACAGGCAGTCTTGGCAGGACTGGCATCCTGGCATTCCTTCATTCCCTGGCACCTACAACTAACCCTTTCCCATAATTTCTCCCTCTCTTCTTCTAGAAGAACAGTTGTAACTCTGTATTTTCTGCCCCTCTGAATGTATCTTCCCTTCTCATGCTGCCGTCCAGGCTGGTGGATGCTCCAGGCTCACCCACAGCCCGAGGGCATCAGCATGGGTGGGAACAGGGTCTGGATCCCCAGTGAGCCACCAACTCACAGCCTCAGGGGCTACAGGCAGAGGAGCTCCCTGGAGGACACTAAAAATACCCTAGTAATTGGAAATTAGGGTGAACACAGGAGGGAGGAAGCATTAGGGCTGCTCATAAGGCATTAGGGTTGAGAACATGATCAAGCTCTGCACACAGGTTACTGTTAAGACCTGGGGACAAAGCAACAGAAAATCTGGGGATGTCACCATAATGGGCATTTTGATCAGAGCAAACTGAAATGCAAAAGACAATGCAAATAGTAAAAAAAAAAAAAAAAAAAGAGAAACAAACGAACAAAAAAGAAAGACACTTCTAAAGTTTTGCATATTATTTCTGTTCCTACAATAGTTCAGCTCAGGAAGCTGAATGCAATTATCTTATAGATGGCATTTTCCTTCCAAAATTAAGTAATATGATTTCAAAAATATGCTAACTCACTTTTAGAGGGTTAAAATACATACACGACATTAAAAAATCTACAATTGCTATCTTCTATCAGCCCAGCTTTACCTTGGGATCGACTTCTATATTTCAGTATGCCACTTGCCAGAGTTGAATTCTGATTGTTTCCTTTGGACACTTCTGCACAAGCTGGATCTTGAGACTTCTCAGTTTCCATCACCTAAAAGAAATTTTAAAAAATTAATTTCTTGTAAACTAGGGATGTTGATAAAATTTTTCTCATTTTCATTACGGAACAGAAAATTCCATTGCATACCATCTTTGTTTCCAAAACATGTCATTGTATTAAGTCAGCATACATTTACTGCAAGTAATTTTTAGCAATGCCTTCGGACATTGCATCCGCTGCAAGACACCACACTAACACCCCCAGAACGCATCCAGCTCACTCAGGTGCTTTTACATGTATCTGAACAAAATTCTAGCTTTTCTTTCCATTTGTGCTGGCTCTGCAGGCTTCCAAAGACATCACACCTTTGCAGAGAAAACTGCTTCTAAAAAGCATTATTTTATCGTTAGTGTCTGCTGAGCACCAATGCAAAGCTTGATGACGAAAAGCTTATTTAACAGAAAGTTATGACAGCTAAGCACTTGAAAAGCCTGGAAATGTGCAGTTTAAGTTTACAGGTGGAATCACAACCCCACCACCCTGAGTAAATGCACCAGGACAGGAGAAGTCTGTTTACCGACTGTGTTTGCCCGGACACCAAGTAACAAGGTAAGCAGCACGGCCACATGTTCTCTGCCTCCTGCTCTCCTGTGGTCAGGCAGGAGCAGAGCTGCCCATGGGAAGGCTCTGCCCAGCCCCTGCATTTTGGAAGGTGGTGGTGAACTGCTGGAAGTCAGTTTTAAAAAAACCCCACCCAAGTAACCAAACACTTTCCTGTAATAATAATTTCTGCTTCTGCTATTCAATCTTAAAAACGTCAGTCTTTCCCACAACCTGCCTCCCATCCCCCAGTCCCTCTTATACCCAAGCCAACAAAGCCAAAGTTTATCTTTTGTGCAAAGTCTAGACTTCATGATTTCAGTTTGAACAGCAGAAACTTCAGGAAAACATAAAACTGGCAGAAAACAGGAAGCTGGAATGGAAACTGCTTTTTATTCCTTCCCCTTCAACATGAACAGCTACATTTAATTTACACATAGTTTGTACATTCTAGCTAGTAGTTTTTGATTTTTCAAGGTATTGCAGCAACTACTTCAGAGTCCACTCCTAGCATCAAATGCTCTACAGCTCACAGCTCCATGTAAACTTAAAACCATCTGATTCATTCATCAGTCTGAAAAAACCCAGCACTTATGATTTGGTCATCCTAATGAGGGATTCATTCCAGAAAATATGTAAGACATCAGATTCCAAAACCCACCCAAGAGACCCAAACCATCAGCAATTAGGCCACAGCCCAGGTATCACAAGCTCTCCTTCCAAGAGACTTCTGGGATACCCAGAAGCATGTGGAAGTAAGACAGGACCTCATGGATCTCACAAAGATACATTGAAATTTACCATACAAGTGAGAACACTATCTATGAAGTAAGGATGCCTCCCCCGTAGAAGGGTAGAACTCATTTGCACAGACACAAAAATCATGTAGCTGGTGGCTTTACAAACCAGGTGTACAAACCAACTGGTGCACAGGGCCAGTGCCAACTCTGTGGTGGGGAAATATGTGAAGCACAGAGATGAAGAAAACCAGGAGGAACGTCTCCCTGAAGCAGCCAGTTTTGCTGGCATGATATTTAACTATCCGAATAGACAGGGATGGATCCAACCTGACTTTTCTGGAGCTGAGCACCATGCAACTCAAGTCTGGAGCTGTAGAGCTGTTTGGTTTCTGCAGTCTGCATGCACATGGGCAGTTACACCTGATAAGACCACACAGCTCTCAGCCCAAAGCTGGACCACTTCCTCACACTCAGAGGATGGGGGAAAAAATGACTTAGGGTTGTAGCAGTGTACAAAGGGATGCTGAAATCACCTCTGCCAGGGCCAATTTCCACCCTGAGCCCAGGCTCAAGGGTGACCTGTTCAGTACATCTTGTGCCTCTACTATATGAGGTTTGAGTTTGGTTTGTTGCTGGTACATTGGGGTTTTTGCTGATTTTTATTTTGATTGTGCCACAGGAGAAAAGTACGAATGCATTCTGCAACTCCAGACATTTTCCTCAAGTGGGGTGGGAAGAAAAACAGGACACAATTGCCACTTGTATTAAAACTTTACACCCCAAGCTACCTTTGCCTCATGGGAATCCTGGAGCCTGTGAGCCTACAGACACCAGACCCCCAAACCCCTTGTATGATCCACAGAAGGTCACATGTGTGCAAACACCAATTCTAGGGAAAGCTTCAAGACATTTTCAGCAGCTTCCTGAAATTCTATTTTATCCAACTAGGTTTCAGACTACAATTAGGAAGTAAAAACATTTAAATTATCTACGTCTGTGGTTTTGGTTTTTTTTATTTTAGCAGAAGTGTTTTTCTGACACTAATTATAAACACATAGGGGAAGACACACTAGCATTTGCAATGAAGTAGATATTCTTTAAGTTGTTGAGCTTGTCTAATAAAACACCAGGAGTTTTATCCTATTCAGAAAACACTTAGAAATCTGATCTACAAAGCCTGCAAGAACTCCCCAAAGGCATGTGTCTGTAATCTTTGGCTCCCTTGTAACTTAGACAAGAAGAAAAACCCAGCTCCACCTTATCCTTCTAGCTGTGAACATACCGCTTTACTGTCTTGAGGTGGCTGCCCAGATTTAAACATGCCACTTTAATTTTCCTCACTTTCAAGGAAATGAAGCTTATTATTTCAGTTCTGTAGGTCTCTTATTAAACTAAACCAATAAATCCTACCCAATGCTGTCCCAGTGTTAAGGACAAGGGGAGCTTTAACACGCACAGTAGTTTGCAGGGAGATCTAAAAATAGAGCCCATTTTGCCAGTTCATTAAGTAGCTCTGGGATCAAGTGACGGTGACATCTCAATTGATTTCAAAGGAAATGGCACTATCAGGGACACATGGTCCTGGCACTGCACCAGAACGAACAACTGCCCTCGGAGTCCTTGCCTGGGCAAAGCTCCAGCGTGACCAGGCTCTTAATTAGGCGAGATGAGGAGCAGGATTATGACAAGTCTGCATTGTTTAACCGCAAACAGCTTGGCAATCCCTGCCGATCTACGAAAACAAGACGGCACACAGAGGTTGGTACAATTTAATACACAAACTGCTTTTCTGCTGCCCTTGCAGAGCTCCTCAGCTGCTGCCTTTCCCATCAGCGAGCCCACCCAACTCCCCACAGCACAGCCTGGCTGGCTCTGCTGAGGAGAGCTAGCAGCATGCAGACCAGTTTATCCTGGTGGTTTGGGAATGAAGCAGTGAGAACCAGGTTGAGAAGTCTGCAGCATGCCAAGTTCTGCCCTACCCACACTAGCAAAGCAAGTCCACCAGCAAGACCACCGCCCTTCCTCAGAACAGCCATGTGAAAGAGGAACGGCTGTGCCCCAGCACAAGCTCCATGGGAAAATGCCACATCCTCTCTGGTCCCATTCACACTCTGTCCTGGTCTCTGGCCATGACAGTTTTTCCTTAAGCAGCATTACCCCAAACATTTAACCATTAATTGCCCCAATGCTGCTGTCTATGGGGCAGCCATCAGGAGCCAGCAGACCCTTCAGAGCAATGCCCAGAACACCCAGCGCAAACCTTCACCTGCTCCCTGCACAGTCTTTCTTTCTAGTCCCTTGAGACTAGCTGATGTCTGAAAGTCTTTACCCTTTCAAAAATTTTTCAAGACTTTTTTCCAAGATCTGGTATAATTCTAGCTGTTTCAGTTATTTGTGCAATTACTTATTGCTTTATGGGGCACAGCATGCTTTAAGCCTTAAATGTATCTGCTAGGCAGGGAACTCCACATGCCCCTTTGCCTTGCACAGAAAGTAAAATACCTTCACTTTTAAATTAGCTCTTTTTCACTTTAATTGAATCCATCTCACAGACAAATTACAAACTGCAGCACTATAATTTACGAGAATTAACATTGCAAGTGATGCAGAGGACATGGATTTTCTAATCTTGGACAGCACTGAGTTTTCCGTGCCTTACTGCTCTGTTTTAGGGCATGTACAAAGCTGCACAGATCCTAGAAGGAGTCTGATAAGCTGGGACATACTGAATCAGGGGCTGCAGCACCCAGGGGCATTTTTCCAAAGCACTGCACATCCCAAAGCCCAGGGAGCTCCCTCAACTGAACTGCAGGGCTCACAAAAGCTTCAATTTAAATCCAGACTGAGCAATTTTTGGTGAAAGCTAGAGGACTCCCTTCTTCCAAAGGGCACTGCATTGCTGCTCTCCTCTGTCATGACACAAAAGCAGAGAACCACTTGGAGGCAGGGATGGAGGAAAAGAGAAGGAACATCACCTCCACGTCAGCACTAATTCCGTGCCTTTTAGTGGCACCTCAGAAAAAACAGTGCCCTGGTTTCTCCCCTGGTGCAAAGCTGACAGGGCAGACAGCAGTTCTGCACATTCACCAGGGAGGCTTTAGGAGGGCTCAAATTTGGGCGGTGTGTAGCAGCACCGGTGAAACAAAGCATCCACCACCTTCCCCAGAAACTTGCCTGGGAATTCCATGTGCTGGTACCATTGGTGCAGCCCCTACTTCCTCCCACCCAGCCAAGGAGGATGGGAACCCAAGGCCTCCTTTACTTAATTTTAAAGAAAGTGTTGGAAAACTCTTGGTTCATGTGCAGCAAGAGATCAGGAAATCTGATAAACAGTCAAGAACTGGAGCTGCCCAGCTTTCTGAATAGGTGGAAATGCCAAATAAACAAAACAAAAGCTTTTAAAGTGGTCTCTAAGAATGTCTAGTCTGCCACTTTACCAAATGCCTGCATTCAAAAGCGACCCTAAGCCTTCAGTGTAATGCAGTAGTTGCTAGAGAGGGAATTACTATTCACTTCAGGAGGCAGTTATTTTTGTGTCTCTTTTCAAAATCTACGGAGTAGTCACAGACAAACCTGCACAAGAAACAAAACCTGGCATTCACCAGCACAAAGACAGCAGCATTATCTGCCCATGCACACTCTGTAAACAGCACTATGGCAGAGCTGAGCTACTCTCATCTTCCATAATGTCCTATTTATTTTTTACAAGACTCTCCAAAACCTTCTTGAATGTGTTTGATACCAGGAGCCACAATGTGCTGACCACTGTTCAGAGGATGCTGGCAGATTCTTGATGTAGCAGGATCCCAGCTGTGCTGGGTCCAATAACTCACTGGTCAGAGCTACAACTAAGCAAACTAAGACTCCATTTACAGATTTCCAAAGAGTCGCTAAAATTATTAATAATGTTTTGAAGAGAAAAAAATCTTCTAAAAAATATCCCTTTAAATAGGAAGAAATGCAGGAAATGGCTAACGCAGCCAAGTTTTCCAAGAAACACATATCACAGACAACACATGCCTTGGAAACAGTAAGATGCTCCCAGCTAAAACAGTTCCCAATCCTTTTTGGACCAGATTACTCTTCTTCTGCAGTATATTATGATTTTCACTAGAAACAGCTTTTGAGCTAAAGAAAATCAAACACGCACACAAACAGATCCCTGCTGTTCTCTTTTTTTATGCTTTATCCTTTTTTCCCCCACAAACATCAAAAAAGCAGGACACATGCTTTCCATGCAGTTTAGTCACTGCCCACGAGATGTCTCTATGTGCTGCAGAGAGATCCCAGAAGACCAGCCTTAGTAAACATCAGAGACCTAAAGGATTCCATGAATCTATGACAAACATGGAACTCAAGCAGTGTGAAAGCTGATTCAGCTACTCTATTATTTTGTTTAATACATACTCAGTTCATGGCTTAGCACAAATCTGGAGCCTTTACATCATGACAAACAATAAATTGCTTATCTTTTTTTTCTTTCCAGTTTTTCTTTTTAAATGACAACCTTTTTATTCCCAATAAGGGGCAAAACACGCAATAATAACTCCTCAAAATAAACAGCTCTCCTTAGAATGAAACAAGACCTTCTTCATACCAACGTCAACCAACAGCTGCAGAGAGCATTCCCATGACGCCACCGGTGGGAGCTTTGGATTTCAGCTCCAAACTGGCATTTTGTACCATCCTAAGTACACAAGAAGATATGGAATACATAAGAATTAAATATCTTTCATACCTATATGAAGTGTCTTTCATAACTGCATCTTCAAGGATCTGAAGCCTCACACATTATAGAGGCTGCACAGCACATCTCAAATGAGTTTCACCTGATCCCAACCAAGACTGGACAGTGTACATGGTCAAAAATGTGCAGATGTGGCACTGAGACATTCACACTGACTCAAAAATTCTAGAGCCTGTATCATCCTTCTGCTAATGTATGTGAACCACATGGCTGTGACAGCATTTCTCTTGTTCCAGTGCCATGAGGGTGTTATTTTTAGCTTGTTAAAGGCAGTTCATCTCCTTCAAAACTGGGCAGTTATCCAAACAGCCAAAGGAGAGACAGGCTGTACTGTATCTGATGCTTTATGGGAAAAGCCCTCATTCACAAAAACAAAGACCATGCAGAACCTGTACCATAGATAAACTCGTGTTTCTATTACTCTGCTGACTTGGCTTTCAAATATATCACACAGGAAGAGCAAAAAATTTAACTCTGGGCATTGTCTACACTGTTATTTATGGTCAAGTCAGAAAGGTTATCTTCCACCAGCCAAAACAACAGGAGGTATTTCACATTTTGTAGACTGCATCACATCTACAGAGAACCCTTCAAATACTGGCCCCTGGGTGAAAAGAGTTTTCTCTGGTCTTGCCTTTAAGACAGAGGCAGTAGGAAGAAGCCCAGAAGAGCTGGGAGCCAGGCACAGGGAACGATGCGAGTGCTCTGAGGAGCTCCCTCCTGACATGAAGAACGCATTCATGTTAATGTCTCCTTGACAGGTGAATTTTACAATGTGTGAAAAACAGTAAATCAGTGACACTGCGTCCCTGGGGGCCTTTCAGCACTCTTCCTCGTCCCTCAGCTCACGTGATATGTGCCAACACCTTCTCCCAGCCCTGACCAGTGTCACACCACCACAATCAGCCCATTGCTGAGCAACCCCCCACTCAACAAGTCCAACTGCAATTGCTTATTTTAATGTGATAGGGTTTCTAGAAACAACACACACTGTGTGAACAAGATTCGGTCTCCAAGCATTTTGTCATTTCCTCTTGCCCAAATTCCTAACTATATTTTTCCTGAAAACTTGCTTCTGGAGTCACTGTAGGACCCAGCATCTCATCAGCCACAGCATGGGTGAAAGGCACTGCATGGGCACCCAAGGATATGCTGGACAAGACTGTACCTCAAAAAGGTACAGTACAGCCAGACTTCCAACAAGTTCAGCATTTACAGCTGAGCAGCAGCTCCGAGCCAGGCCAAGGTGCAGCTGGATGCTGCCCTTCCTGCCCCTTCCAAGGGTGATGTGGCACAGGGCAGGATCTGCAAACATTGCAAGCCCTCGCCATGAAGAGGAAAGGAGTTACTGAACCCTTCCCAGGACAGAACCAAGCCCCACACCAGGCTCTTCAATTGCTCCCCCTTCCTCCCACCCGAAGAAAAGCATTTCATTGCTAAGCAAATTTCTGCCAGGAAAATCTTTTTCTTGCTTTTCGAGGAGTGAGCCATGTTTCTGCAGCCTGTGTTGAGACTGCAGTGCCCTAATGGGAACAAACACTCCAGTACTCCAAGTAACGAGGGCCCCTCCCCACACTCTGCACACATTTAATTGTTGAGTTATGCTTCCTGTTCCTTCTCAATGCTAATGCCTTCTCTGAAATTCTCTCTCAGTGTTTCCAGAAGAACTTTTGACCCCAAGACTGCTTTTAAAGTTATGGCATTGTTATCCTCTTCTTCATTATGCTTGCATGGCTACAGGTAATTATGTATGGATTCCCTCATAAGACAGAAAGGCTTATGGCAGAAAATAACTAGTTAGTCTTACAGAACAGACAAAAAAAAAAAAAAAAACAGGGAGAGAGCTGAGTTAAACAAATGCAATTCTTCACATTCACCAAACAGGTTTATTTATCCCCTTTCAGTTACATGTCTTGCATGAAAACCACAAGTAGATTTTGGCAGGGATCAGGTAACCCGGATCACGCAAGGAACCTTTAACAGGAGACATCCTGCTTCTGTTCCTGGTAGGAGGGTGAAGACCCTGCTGGGTCATGGCCCTCTCTGCGTGCAACGCGCCCAGTGCTGATGTGAAGGCACAAATCACACACTTCAGGTCATCTCAAAATGATTAAATATGAGTAGAAAGGCTCTGATACCCCACAGCACAGGGTCACACAGCTTGGGGTGCTGCCAGAGGCTGTGTCCCCAGGGCTTGCCTGCATGGTGAGCTTGGGCACAGGGAGGCAAATTCCCTTCCCAGCACCCCCTCCAAAGGCAGAGATAAGGATGACCTCCTTTTCTCTTTTGTACAGTGCTATTCTCCATGGAATAGACCCAGCTCAGGGTCCCGCCTCCAGCATCAGGAATGGCAGATGCCCAGGGGAGAACACAAGATTTAAGGACAGAGGAGCAGTCCCCAGCCTTCCATCCCTGCCTCCAGCAACTACAGATCCAAACCTTCCAAGGCAGACACCCTCTTGCTGTGTTTACTAACTTGATGGAATTTCAAGCCATTAATATGAAGCTGGTTACTGAAACTGAACATTTTAAAAAATACTCAGACCATCAGATATTGAACCACACAAAGGCAAGTAACTTTTGAAGCAACCAAGAATGGCACATGGTTTTGTCTAGGGACCAAAAATGCCCCAAATTCATTGGACACTTGGCAAATTCTTGGTAGATGAGCCCTCTCTTTAGAGTTCACTTCTCAGGTTGCTCCACCAGCCAGACATGCAGTCACAGATTCAATTTCAAGCAACAGAAAAACTAGTAAAAGTGAGTTAGAATTACAAATAAATCATCCAAGGCAAATACTATCATATTATCCTATTTTGCACTTAAGACATAAATGGTGACATTTTAGAATAGCAGTGTCAACTGCACATGGCAAAATATGACTTGGGGTAGAGGAGTTTAAAATCCTTAAAGTGTCTCAGGACCTTTAGGACAACACAACTCTCTGACCCAGTGTTTCGTGTCTGAAGTTAAGGAACATTTTGGCCAAACTGCTTCTGAAAGAAATGTACTTTAAGGATATTAATGTAATCCCTTTTCTGCCTGGCAGCACAAGGCTTAATAAAGTTAGAACTTTAAGGCATGTTTAATGTTAAACAGGGCTTTACATAAGGAGACTGCAAAAGCAGAACTCAAATAAAATTGTATTATATGATTTTTATTAATGAAACTTAACAAGTGGACTTTCAAGTAAGACTTAAAGTGATACTTCTCCTAAATTACAGTTTTCAAGTGTCACTAAACTCTCCTGCTGTGTCCTGAGGAAGCTGACTAGCTCAGACTCTATTTCCCTGCCTGAAAATGCTGGAGCAAAACTTTAAAGAGTTGAAAAAACAACTTGCTCATAGGGACATCTTTTAGCCTCCATTCTCTAGAAAAGATGATTTTCATTTCTATTTTTTTTTTTTCACAGAACTTTAAAGTAAGCTAGGCTGGAAGGGACCCATTTCAAAGCAGTGACAACTTAACATCAGTTTCCTCAAGAGCCTGGTCCAGCTGAGTTCTAAGTAGCTACAAGGATGAAGATTTGAATACATATCTTCATTCCAAGTGATTGTTTTTTCTGCCTGGTTCAGCCTTTAGGCAATCAGGCGCTAAAGCAACAAGTCCATCAGGTCTATTAATTATGGTTCTGAATACTCAGCAGTGAACTATATTCACAGAGAAGTTAATGACAGAATACCTTTGACAAACCTAGAAGCTCCTACAGGTTTTGTAGTATCTTCTAGACTTTTTAAAAAATTAGATAGACACTGTTCTGGGTCAGAAAAGGGACAGCGAAGCCTCAGCTGACAATAAAACACGCTGAATTACTCATTATGACATAACCACCCAGCACCTGACAGCAACCCTTTAAGTCCCTCCAAAGCCCCGCAGAGTAAACAAGAAAATCCATTAACCTCTTGTCAGAGGTGAGAGGTAACTCCTGGGCAGGGCTGAGTTGAGAATCAGCTTCAAATCTAAGACGTCTGACTCTTAGACTGAGATCGCTGTCTCAGTTACCTGGTCCAGACCTTGAGCACCACCCATCCTTGAAGTCTAATACAATTACATTCTCACTGATTAAAAATAGTTCAGCTTAGTTCCTGCTTTAATCCTCAGTCACGCTGTCATCCCTTATCTACAGTATAGATATAATGGAATATATGTGAGAGAAAGAGAAGACACATGAATATCATCAAAAGCGTGAGAGCAGCAAAGAACAGTGATTTCCAAAGCATTTTGCAATAATCTATTTGACTATACATTTATATATATTTAAAAATAAAATCTTGTGATGCTTTGGTTTTATACCGGTCTTGAAATCAGCTTCTAAGCTTTGCTATGAAACCCCCTCCCCCACCAATCTTTCCAGGTGGATAAAAGCCACGTGAATTTTATCTTTTCCATACATTTACCTTCCTCTGTCCTGCCTGGTGAAATGCAGTATTTGCACAGCACAGCTCAGCGCAGGCTGCCCAGACCTGATGAGGATGGATGAGGATGAAGGTAAAGCTGAGATGTTTACACTGTGCAGACTGCCCACCCCAGGCTGCAGAGAGCCCTGTCTGCACTCCGAGGCTGATACAGCAATTGCAAGGGGAACACAAACACATTCTGTGCTTTGGATCAGAAAAGCAATGATTTCAGCTGCAGATCAAGCAAAAACAGAAGAGGTCCTGAGAGCCACCAATAACTTAAACATTCCTTTAATTCCTTAAATATTCCTTTAAACTACATCCTTTCAACAAAAGAAATTAATAGAAGCAGAAAAGACAATGAAAAAAAAATCTTGCTGCTGCTCTTCTAAAAATGCTTATTGTACCCAGATTTCTGTGATTTCCCCTCAGCCTTCCAATGATGTATTCTGAAAGCCCAGAGCTATTGCCATGAGGGGTGAGAGTGCCAGACAGGCAGGCAAACCCAACTGGCTGTGAGTTAGTGGCTATCATCACTGCCAGGTGCAGTGCCACTGGCATGGATATCAGGGCAGGCCCTAAACTCAAGTCCAAGCTGAAGGGCTCTGGGAGGCTCATGCAGCTGTGTCCTCATGGCCACGTGCACCTCAACCATCTTGAGCTTCCCTCAGCATTATGTTAATCTGGAGAGGAAACAATTGATAAAAAAGCCACCACTGGCAACCAGGCAGAGCCTTGCTGGAAAAGACATGAGCCAACCAAGTGACAAATAACTCCTAGTGTGTGCTGAAATAGTAATTGGAATGCCAGGGAGCTTAATCCTGAAGCCAAACATAATTAAATTTTGTCAAAATTGATTTTTATATTTAAGTGCTGCTGAGCCATAGCCGTATTAGAAATTACCAGAACTAGAAGCATGATATGTAGAAGAATTTGAAGTATTTTGATAGTCAAAAGAATGCTTAGATGCCCACTCAAGTTAGCACACAAACACTACACCAACATCAGCATGCTATGCAGCCCCCACTTATTTGTTTTTCCCTTCCTCTCCCCAAAAAGGAACCCTGGCACATGGAAGAGAAGACAGTGAAGAAATAACAAAATCTGTCAGAGTACTGAGATGTGTGAGAGTGAAAACTGTTATAAATATTGACTCAAAGTAAGTCAGAGATGAGAGGCAGGTAGGAAGTGAACACCAGCATCAGCTAGACTACAGCATGAGACTCATCCTGGGGAGCAGCCTTTTTGCTCAGGTGTAAGAATATAAAATCAAAACAAATCACCAAACCAGTATCATATCTGAGCCATCCAGAGGTTTAACTGATTTATTTTAACTGTCACAGACATGAGGGCGAGGGGAATACGAGAAGGGAAAATAAGAAATAGATAAAAGCTTCAAGTGAATCCACCTGCCTTCCCTTGCTGGGAAACAAGTTCGCAAGCTCTTTAGATTAGAAACATCATTTTATTTTTTATCCATACAATACAAGAGAGGCCCAGAAGACCTATGAAGTTTCATAGAGCTGCTACATTACAAATAAATAACAATAACCCACTTAATCTCTCCTTAATGCAGCCCTGAAGGGAATGCAAGCAAGATTATCAACCGGCAGCATTTACTCAGCGGAGCTTCAACTACGGTTCACAGCCAGAAATTCCTATCCTTCCTCCAAAGTGTCTGTTGGCTTCAACAGAGCAAATACAAACTTCAAGACTTGGATCATAAACTGTTAAAGAAGTTTTGTTACAAAAGGAGGGGAAAGAAGAGCATGTAACTGCGTAAGCACGGCGAGAGACTTTGCATCAGATCCAACAAAAGCAGTGGAAGTGGGTGGAAAACAATCGAAAAGAAAAACAAAACCATGATTGCAACATAGGCTGGAGGCCTCGAGAGCTCCTGCTCCCTGTGCTGCTGCCTTGCTGCAGAGCAGAGATGGCAGGGAATGGGGTAAATGCCATCCCCATTCCAGCTTCTCATCCGCATCCCGTGCAGAGAAGGGCTGGGTGGGATGGGACTGCCTCATCCTGATGACCTCCTCCATGTCAGGCTGTAGAAGAATGTGACAGATGCAAATGGGCATCAAGAGAGAGAGAAAAAATGTTACACCAAAACCACACTTACAGCAACCAGTTTTTCAGGAGACACATTCACTCCTTTCACATCTTCTTCTTCTGGCTCTTCGTTTTCCTTATTGTCAGTGCAAGAGACAGACTCTTGGACTGAGCAAGTGCTAAGCAAGTCTGGCAAACTGGTAGAAGGATACTTCAGAAGATCCCCTTCAGAAGATTCCTACCCGAGAGACAAAAAATATATTACATCACATGCAGAAAAACAGCAGTGTCCCAGTAAAACTGCTCCATCTCACCTGCCCAGTGTGAGCTCCCTGGTAATCCTCCCTCTGTTACACATTTCCATGTGCTCAAACTTTTAATGGTCTGGTTATAAAAAGCAGGCTTGGTTTCAAAGCGCATATATAGTAAACATAGGCCAATACACATTTAAAACATTTAGGTTTCATAAAGGAGAATTTAAAATAAATGCTTCTCCAGCAGCCTGTTCCTCCTCACTCTGGGTTTAGTAAACGTCACTGCGAGTGGACTGAGAGTTGACAGACCTCATTACTCATTCCACTGCATCCCAAATCACACCCTGTGCTCCTGTTCCCTCCCTGAGGATGTGCCCTTCACGTGTTTATCTACCTACACACATAAGTAGAATACACTGACAACCCTACTTAGGAGAATACAATGAAAGCTGACCCACCAATCCTCTACCAACTCAGTCCTGATGCTCCAGCATCTGTTTCCAGTCTTTGCCATCTTTTCTGGCAGGTAAACATGTACCTCAGCCAAAAGCAGTGGCCAGACAGACTCACTGCTTTCAGAAGAAATTCTGTGTTACTGAGCACTCACCAGGCCAAAAGGCAAAGCTGTATTCCTATACTAAAAAACAATGTCCAGAGGGAGCTGCTGGGGAACACTTCACCTATCTACACCTTTTCTGAAAGTCTGCCAGAAACACAGCACAGGCTGTATTCCCTACTGCTTGCCTTTCCAAGTCCCCCTTCCAGGGACACGGAAACTGTCCAAGCGCACAGAGCACAGGACAAGCACATTCACAGCCTGATCAGGAAAGTGAAGTTTTATGCCCTAACCTTATGCATGATGATTATTTTGTTGAGGTCACCATATGAACAAGCACTTAATTTTAATGAGAAATATATGCAGTCTCCTGCTTTGTGTTTTGGCACAGCCCAGCTGTCTAAAGGAAACACAAAATGTACCTACTTCAGGTCAAAGTGTGGTGTATCCAGAATAAACACTGGTGGGGTTAACACTAGACTGTGGCCCTGGAGAAGGCCTGCAATGAACTTCAATGTCTAACAGAAGTGTTAGAGAAGTCACAGGCTCTTCACTTTGAATATGTTGGAATAGAGCCTCTTCTTGAAAAACATGTGCATACAGTGTCTGGGGAAGCCTTAAGAGCATCCAGACATTAAATACACAGAAACCTGCTTTGGGATGGATGGGGAAATCTGAAGGTGAAGCTAATTAAAAATTTAAAAATACTGACACAGTGGCTTGCTGACACCCTGAAAATGCAGGTATACAAGTGCTCCACTTGGGCTGCGATGTTCCTGTCACCACCTCAAAGGCCCTGGTGACCCCCACCTTGTAGGCAGGTCCTAATTTGAGACCCCTGGGTGCTTTTGGGAGTCAACTGGCCACCCACCAAACACCTACGGCAACCCAGGTCTGGGGGCAGCAGGATGTGATCCATGGAGAAGAGCAAACAGGAGTGAGCAAGATATTCTTAAACAAAGAACAAAAATATTATGTAATATCCCCTCAACCTCTTCTGTGATCAAGGCAGAACAAAGAGTCCAACTGATAAATGAGTTCCACTCTCATTTCCCTTAAATTTCATGTTCCTTTATCTGTAAGAGCTCCACTCCACGCTATTAACAAGGACAAAATAAGGAACTCAAGCCAAGAGACCATCATCAAGAAATCTCAGACACACAGATAGGACAAAGATGAGAGGTACGCAGGCTGTGCAGGCAGGAAGCAGAAGAGGCTCAGAACAGCCTGCTTTACTTAGCATGTAATTTTAAGGAAATGGTTTTGGCCAAACCTTAGGTAACGTCTGCATGAATAAATACTCATCTGCACACTGAGTGACAGTGACAGTACAAGCAAATCATTAATTCGGTCTATACTGTGCTGATTTGCCACAGATTTATGGCAGCTACTGATACGTTTCCCCTTGCTGCGCCTTAGATTTAGTGCAGCAAACGCGCACACGTGATTCCCTATCAAAAATACGCCTTTTTCACACAGCACTTGGGCAAACATTTGTGGATGTACATTTGTGAGACCACCCAGGAGATGTCTGTACCTTGCTAGAGACCACCAGCTGCACCAGGCCAGCGGCCGAGCGAAGGAGGGCCACGGCGTCCTGGTGGGAGAGCCCCACCAGCGACTGCCCGTTGATCATGAGGAGCTCGTCGCCGGCCATCAGCCTGCCATCCCTGCAGAAACAGAGCAGGAACATGGAGCTGCAGCGTGGTTCTCCCACAGTGCCGGGCTCCGGTGGCACGTGGTGGGACGTGGAGGCATGGACAACACACCATCTCACTCAGCTAAGCTTGCACTGATCGGTGCAGTGTTACTTTCTAGAAACAGGGGCTCAAAAAGGTGCCCACTTTGAGGAAATGGAATTTCCCACAATGAGGAGATCATCGTTACAACCAGGGGCATTTCACCCTCTTTGCAGGGCTGAGACCCCAAAGGCTTCTCTGTGACCCACTGGATTTGGTCAGGGAACAGCAGCAAGCCCCATCTCCACCCCATCAGGAAAAGCAGGGCTGGCAGTGAGAATCCTGGGTTGCACAACCGATCCCATGGGAAAGGCACATCTTCTGAAAAGGAACCTGGGGGAAAAGCCCTACAAGCCATCAGGCTCTTTGGTTTTCCCTCCACCACCAATACAGTGTTTGATCTGTCTACAGTTTGTACTAAACCTTCTAGAAGAAACTTCAGTGATCAAACACAAAAATCTATTTTTAAGCTTAAAATTACACATTCTCACCCTCACACAATGGGAGGGGAAAAACCCCTACACTTTTCTTGTAAGCCTGGCTGACAGCGATGGCCGGGGACATTCCATCACACCCACCACCATGAAGGCACCCCTGTCACCTCACCTGTGTGCAGAGCCGCCTTCCTCCACGTGGGTGACGATGATGCTGTGAGGGGACCGCTTCGACCCTCTGCCTCCCGTTATCTGGATTCCCAGCCCGTCCGTCCCCTTCAGGATGTGCATCTTCCATATGCGGCAACCTTCTCGCTGAGAGAAAATGTGCAGAAAGTCCTTCAATTTGGATTTGGAACACCAAGAGAGGGCCGGGAGGGTACAGGAGGAAGCGGTTTAGCACCTTGCTGCCCATCACCACACACCTGTATAGCCCAAGCTATACTGGTGTTTCTGCTGAGCTTTGCTATGTTAGCTGTGGTCCAAGCGAAGGAGGCGGAAAGGAGGAGGCAGCACAGAGCAGGGTCAGCACGCAGAAGTTTCCTTGCAGGGATGTTTGCAGCTTTTCTGAGCCACGCAGACTCGCTGCTCTCAATGCCCTGATCCTCCCCGAAGCAACCAGAGGCCTCAAACCCCTTCGCCAAAACTCAAGGATGAGTCGTGCAGGGCTGCAGAGGAGCAAGACGTGGTTCAAGGGGAACTGTGAACATCAGGTGGTGCAGCTGCTGTTGCAGCAGGCACCAGACTGGCATCACACAGCAGTGCTTCCCTCTCCAGAGGGGTTTGCAGGATTTGAGACACAGGAAAGAAAACACCAACTTCAAATTATCAGCTGCCAATCAAGTATTTCTTACTGGGCAGCTGTGGTACAGATTGTAAATAACAAATTTACCCGCTGTGGAGAATGATTTTCAGTATGAGCAAGGTAATAAGCAATGTTCAGGACAACTTTATTGGTTTTGGTTATTTTTAATTGCTATAAAGATTTATCCAAAAAGCAGTTTACAAACTCCAGAGCAATATGAAATGCAAAACAAAACTGGCTCCCATGAGCCCTACTGGCAGGACTGGGCACAAGGAAACACAAGTGTGACAGTATCAGCAGAGCAAAAAAGGAAAGAGAAAAACAAGCAAGCAAGTAAGGCAGTTGCCAGGACGCTGTCAGAGAGGGGAAGAACCAGGATTACAGAATTATGAAAAACCCTTGGAAGTTTTCAAGCTTGCAAGACAGCAAAATGCACAGTTCAGAGGCAATTTTTAAGCCATGTGTTGTAGTCACCAGGCACCGGGTCAGCTATTTCTGACTGGGTGTGTTATGCACACAAATAACATTCTCGCAGTACCCAAACGCCCAAGTAGCAAAGATGATTAAAATTTCATGGCAAACTGTGAAGAGCATGCACAAATTGCTGCTTGTTTCTGAGAAGGAGAACTGCTAAATATATCCGCAAACCCAAGGGTTGTGGCAGCAACCTGCAGATTTTAGGCCAGTGTTGTTTATCAGAGTATTAAGTGAATAAAATGTGCTTTTTTTTTCACTTGATCCCTGAAACTCTTAAATATGACTTTTTCAGATATAGGAACAAAGAGGTCAGTATCTACAACAATATCTTAAGAACGAAGTGAAAAATAACAAGAATAATTAATAATTATCAATACTAACATTACTAATGGGAACGTAAACATAAATATTAGTAATAACAACAACTATGATATTAATGAGTACCAGCCCTTAGACAACGGGTAGGAAAAGAGAAAAACCAAACCAGGTTCCTTAAGAGGTTACCCAAAAGTTTGAGCCTGAAAACATACACCTGTGGGTAATTTGTTAACTTGAAAGCCTTGCAGATGGGCAATATCCCAGCAGGTTTAACTGGGATCTTCAATGCCTTGATAAAAGCCCTGCTGAATAACAGGACATGTCAGGACAGAGGACACTTTAAAATAAATTAGAGTGACACATGAGACACTGTGTTAAATGCAGGGGCAAGAGTCAACTATATTTATCTAGTTAAAAAACAGAACTGAGCTACAGCACGAAAATGCTCCAGAGAAGTTTTATTGCTATGAAGTACCTTGCACACATAATGAAGACAGTACAACAGAGAAATACAATCTCTCTGCCTGCCCCAACCAAGCCCAGGCTAAAAGGATGACCATCCATTCTCCTCATAAGATGCCACTTTGAATGTCCCGCTGTTAAACCCAGTTTGGAAGCAGACCTTTCAATAAAGTTTAACAATGCAGTCATAAAATTGCCTTTAATGACTTGCAAAAGCTTTTGGGAACGTAAGTTACACCAAGGCCCATGATGTGCAGTGCCTAGCTTGCACTCCTCACTATCACACATTTTATTACCAAAAAAAAAATCCCAAATTTATTCTTAACTGATCCACTCTCAAATATTCATATACAGAGCACTTAATAAGAGCAAATGGCAAGACTCTGCTGCTCTTGATGCAGGCACCCATTTCATTCCCCTTGAATGCCCACTAAAATCAAACGCCCTTGCCAAGTAATCAAAAGCACTTGCAAAGTAAGGCACTACACAGTCCAAACATGGGCAGAAGAACACATCCACAATAAAGACAATAAAACCATCTGGCACATGCCCAAACATGTATTTTGTTCACTTATTTTCAAATGCCACTGTCACCAACCCCTGTGTAAGAAAAGGCTGTCCCTTCAGTCCTTGGTCAGCTGCAGGCATTTCACTGGGAATAAACAATCCAGCGTCATTGACTGGAAATCAGAACCCCTCACTGTTCTTTCCCTTTTCTTCATAAAACATTCATAGCTCTTCACTTAACCACGCGCTGAAAGCAAACGCCCCCCACCAATACACACATACCTCTGAGGGATGTCACTCCAAGATCTTGAAAGCTCTGTATTAAAGAGCAGACTGCCAGCCTTTCCTCGAGGCCTCTGGGGAAAGGGGGTGTCCAGCAGAACCCCCTTTCCCTCCCCACGAAGCTGCTGTGTCTTTTGTGCAGAGCAGCATGGGATACTTCACAGCTGCCTAAAAATGCTGCTGCTTTGAATGTGCATCTTATGTGAGTCCATCACAGGAAAGCCTTAATAGTAAAGCTCTGTGCCAATTCCAAGGATTTGTAAATGCACTTAAATTTTACTTAAAGCTGGTTTTGCTGAGTTATTGGTGACTACCAGGTTCAACTACACAAAGCTTATATGTGCTTTAAAAAATAAGAAAAGAAAAAAAAGTAGCAATGAATGTGTTTATTTTGAAAATTTTTTGAAGTATCACATTTTCAAGCTTTCCTTCATGAACAAAAAGACTACAAGCTCACTTCGTCTTTAAATGAAAGCTAGGATTCTGGTGCATTCACTCCACTCCAGAGACTTGCAATACCTAAAGGAAACTCCAAGTGTAGCTAGATTTGGCATTTTGCAGGTATGATGTCACTGCCCTTGGAGCCTGCTTAATCCCTGCCCAGAGCATGAGTTTAAATGCTGACCGGTCTTCTTTGATCAGCTGCGTGATTCCAGTTGCTGCTCAGCTGCTGTCAGTTCCACATTTCTATTAACATCTGAAATTTCCCACCCTCTCAGAATAATTCTCACAGCTTCACTTACCAATAACGCAGAATAAGCTCCCCCCAGCTTTGTTCACCAGTGACACAAGAAATCTGCACACATGCGCTCACAGCTCTTGGTGCAAAAGCGCTTCAAGCACAAAGCACAGATATGCTAATGCCAAGTCCAGTGTCAAACTCCAGAAATCCTCATGAAGGACGGAGAGCGAGGCACTACCAGCTCCTACTGCAGCCAGGGACCAGGTGATATCCAGCCTTGGTTACTCCTTAGGAGACTAAACTATATCCCTTAACCACAAGCACCGTGTGCAGCACTTGAGATCATGCTCACGACACAATATGGGATGAATACTTGTGTATGACAATCCAAAATATATCACGCAGTTCACCTGAGATTTGGCTGGGATGGACACTCAGAAAGACATGCTTGCTTTGAGAGTTTCAAAGGAATAAGAAAAAAATTCATTGTTAGTGACTTGAATACACCTTAACTCTGCCCAGATCCACCCGATGGATTTTGCTCGTAATCCCAGGCAGCAGCAGCCCTGCCTACATGGATTCCTCCCAACACAGGATTTTATGAACATGATGAACCAACATTTGTCAAAGTCAGTCTCAGAGGAGGAGATGAGATTGGGTCATCTCTTGAAACCCCTTCCAGACTTGCATTTTTTGACTTCCCTCACACAGCAAGCAGAAACACAAATGGTCAAGTCAGGCTGCAGCTGGACTAATGGCTAATTTCTGTTCTCTGCAGTTACATCACTCTTAGTGACTCAACTTTCCTCCCAACTTGGCTCTTTCAAGCCAGGCAACCCTCTGGACCAGATTCTTCCACTTGAATCTGATCAACTTCAAAGTGCCTAGGTTACAAATAATTAAAATGTTTTAAAAGACAGTATGAATATTCTACTTGGATTAAATGCAAAGTGGGGGGCCCAGAGGGGAAGGGTCATCTTATGTAACAGACCGCAAGTGAGAATAGAGAATACAACTGGCAGCTTCCAGTGGGTCCCCACAGGCCATTTTTCTCCACCGTGAAGCCATTGTGCATCAGGCAGCCTCTGCTGAGAGAGAGCCTACATCTGGAATAAACTAAGAGTGCTGCAGATCAGAAAGGGAGAGCGCTGCCAGCGCGACGTGGGGAAGCTCGCCTTCCGCCTGCTCCGAGTGCACACCATCAAACGCTCCATTTCATAAGCACATCATTAATAAAACAAAAAGGAACGTTTTCCCCTCCGAGTGTCGGGGAAAATAAATAAATAAATGAGCGAAAGACATTGGAGCCATTCTTTCCCCCGCTTCTCCTTCACTAGCTAATTGCAGGGGATTTTAAAGGGGTTTGACTTATTTTGACTGTGCCGCGTTCAAGAAGCTGCAAATCTGTGTATATAAAGAAAAAAAAAAGGCTTTGAAATCTTTAATAAAAGACAAGCTTGGCAGGAGCAAGGTGTAAACAAATGGAAAACAGAAATGCCGTAAGTAGTTAAAAAGCCAGACAGTAAAATGGAAAATGTAAAATAGTTGTCTATGAAAAAGCACCTTCTGTCACAGCAACAATTCAGACGAACCTGATGTAAATATGTATCAATTTTAAAACAAAAACAGAGATAAGCCCTGATAAGAATATCAAGAACCATGCAAGGTCTGCATGCACACACTGACTGACTGACATGGACCTGAATGCAGCCCATGGAATGTCTCCCTCCTTCCGCAATTCAACGTGGATTTTTACTGTCTGTGTGAAGGGACCAGTTCCCACTTACAAACTTTACCGGGTTTCTCATTAGGAGCAGAAGCAAACAGTGAGATCTTCCTCACCAACCATGAAGCTGCTCTGGACATCGAAGAGAAAGTTCCAAGTTCCATGCATTATAAAAATTTATTTCAATAAGCTTCACATCAGCTGGCAACCAGCATGCTGATCACAAAGAGCTGAAAATAGCTGAAAAATGCCCCAAACAGAAATGCATGACATTCAGACCTGTAGAGCAACAACCTTCTCTACATGAACAGGGAGAACACTGGGATGGCCATACCAGCACATACCACTGCCCAGCATCCTTCACTGATGTGGGATAAATTAATAGCACTGCTCCCAGCTCCCTGCCCCACCTTGGATCACATCATGCCTCCTCCCACTATCCCCATTCCCCAGCAGGCAGGTGGGACAGACAGATCGGTAGCTGGGGAATTATCTTGCACCATCACATACCAGGTGAGCAGCTTGAACGCGTCAGTCTCAAGATACAGTCAGAAGCCATCACTCTTCACATCACAGATATTAATGTGAATGACTCAGTACCAGAAAATCATGCCAAAATCTGATTTTTGCAGGTTTGTAACAAGGCAATTATTTCATTAGTGGATAATGAGTGTATTTTTTGTCTGATCTTAGCCAGGTTATTTTAAAGGCTGGTCTGACAGCAGGACTCCTGCTTTCATCTACCACCCTGGGTTTTGTTTTTGTTGTTGCTCAAGCAAGCTAAATAACTCCATGATAAATCAAAAGCAGGGAGGGAAAAAAATCTTGAATTTCTTTATCAATAAATTATTCCAAGACATGAGTTCTTTGTCCATCCTTGGTGCCTATGAAAGTTTCTTAACACTGAACCACTGAAGCCTTTGGCTTCTACCTCTGGATGATGCAAGCCATACAGTGTGTGTCTCCTACACTACTTAAAAGAGGGGGAAAATCCCCAAACCCAACAGGAATCACAAAGCATTGACGACATGAACTCTCCATGTCCCCAGATTAGGAGCCAGGAGCACAGTCACAACTGTGATTGCATTCAAGTGTTGGTTCCTGATCTCACAAGTCCCCTTGTTTGGACAAACAGCCGCCAGACACTTGGCATCTTTTCACTGAAATGTGAGTATTTTCCCCATGAAAAGAGAAGTGTCCTAGGGGATGAAGCCTGGGGAACAGTAAAAAGCAAAAACATACCCTCCCCCAAACACAAACACATAATTAAAATACACAAAACAGGCAGCACAGCAGAGTGGATGAAAATTCCACAACTAAAAACAAGACTGTCGCCCAGGGATCCATCTCCCGAGACAGACTGCTTGTTGACATCATCTTCTTGGCAAGGGCTTTAAACATTTTATCAGCCAGTGCAAGCACCTGAACTATACCATCACCCCTTACAAAAGTCTGCTAGAGTCATTTGTCCTCCTGAGCCATCACCATCTGGATTGCACCTCTCTGAGCCGTTCCACTCTTGCCATCAACTGAATCTTTATTGTGAGATCAGACATAATAAAAAAAAAATTTGCTCCTCTGTTTCTGACCCTGGTGCGTTTCTGCCTGGCAATTGCCCCTGAGGAGCTCAGGCTTTTAAGGGTTACAACGTGTTTGCACTCCACCAGTCTCACGCTCTTGCTGGGCTATTGGGAATGGCTGGTTGGTTAGTCTGAAGTTTTTTAGAAAACACCCTTGTAGCCTGCAGTAGATTAAAGCTCAGCCTAGAAGAGGTCACCACACTCTGATGTCAGCTGAAGAGCAGTCTCTCATGGGGACTGGTATTACATCTGTCCACAAAAGGAATCTTTTGGATTTGCTCAGTGCTTTCAGCACTCTGCCTCAAAAATTAAGTGTACATAGCTTTTTAATTCCAACAAACGCCTGAAACATTACAGCACCTAAGCAAACAGCATACTCTATTTTTAGGCACGTCCACTTGGTTTCAACTATTCGCACTTAATGATTAAAACATAAAATGGTGTGAACTTACATTTCAGCTAAAGCTAGTCATTTGCATTTCAGTTGTGAGTTTGCCATATCTTTAACATAGCACACAAAATATTTTAAAAAACCCCAAACACCCACTTTCTGTGTAGGTGGGAAATGCTTTCATAGTGGTGCTCTCACCTATGGTTGGTGATAGCTGAGTATGGCTGAGACCTCCTGCAACATAACCTTGAACATTCCTGTGCTGCCTTTGGGGATAGCTCATTTCCAAGAGTGAGGACTTCATTTCAAGGTGACACAGTCAAACCAACACACTGTAACTTATCCATTACCAGACTATCTCTACATCCAAGCACCCCTGGAAAATTCAGTACAAAAACAAGATAAAAGGACAGGTGGCTACTCAAAATTAAAATCTACAGCACCACAGCTGTAGCTATCACTTAAATCACAGCAAAAGCAGGCAGGATCTTAAGTCAATTGAAAAAATTTGGCAGCAAGCAACTTAACCCCTGAAAATTATGACGATTGCTGTTTCATGACAAGGTGGAATATAACTGGCAGCAAAAAATATTAACTGTAATTTCACTGCTAGTTACATCAAAGCATTTCCTAAAACCCCAAGCAAAAACAAGGCCAAGTTTTGTCAGTGCTGTACAGCTACGATTAAAAGACAGCCCTTGTCCCTAAGAGAGTTTACAACCCAAAACAGGCAACAAAGAGGGAAGACAAGCTTATCACAGTGTACATTAAAACTTCAAGACAGTAGATAGCCTCAGGATCCATGTTAATGGAAGTTGGAAGAAAACACAACAGATAAAAAGATGTTAAGAACTGAATCAGATTCTGAGGAAGGCCTTTACATGACTAAAAGTATCTACATTAACACCTAAAATCAGTGTTATTTATGTCTAAAACATGCATCATAAGAATCCCATAAAAGCCTTGATGAAACAGTAATTACTGCTTAGGTTGCCAAAAAAAATTGATGTAAAGCAACTTAGCTTCAGTAGCTTTACTGGACTACCTTGCTCACAGCAAGTTTTTCATTTTGGTACAGCGAAAGGGTGAGAATTTTTTTTCCCATCAATTTTAACAAAATAGTAAAATGCTTAAAGCTATTACATTATCTCAAGGCTCACGTTTTGATTCCTATAATGTGCTATTAGCCTTCCTCTTCTGCTTGGCAAGATAAGGAACATTTTCCACTAACCAAGAGGCAAGGTAATGCTGGCATTTACCAACACTAATTGGCAAGAACTACTACAGAAAAGCTGTCAGCCTTCTCTAACTGCAAAGTAAAATGCAATTCAAAAGCATTCATCCCCACCGGAGACGAGCCATGTCAGTAAGAAAGCAATAATGGGCCCAAAGAATAAAGAGAGCTGCTGATAAAATGTACCATGCAGTTGGAGCAGTATAAAAGGATGTTCTGGCTGGTTCTCTCCATAGACACACGTCTGTGTGCACCTGTGTACAGGCTCACATGCCTGGAGGGGGTTGTGGTCCATGCAAGCTGGGCTCAGTTGGGCTGTAAGAGCAAAGCTGGCGAGGCAGGCACACTGCCCTGGTGGCTGTGAGCAGAGTAACGGGGTTAACAGCACGGAGCCAAGATCCTGAAGCACTGCCATAACCCAGATGTACCCAGAAACCTCTAGAAGGCAAGGCATTAACATTGCCTTGCCATCCCCTTTGTCTCCTTTTGTTAACAGATGGCCCACTGACTTCAGAAAAGCATCACAGACAGTTTCCAGGGCCACTGGATGCTGATCTGTTTCCATCCTGGAAAGGCATCCCACCACAATCCCATGCCACAGTGCCACCACCACCCAGGACACCCTGAACTCCTCCCATGCCATAGTATCTCTGCCACTGGAGAAATGCTGAAATGCATAGTCCCAGCCCCTCTCATGTGCCTCCATTAACTATTAAAGCACTTCCACTCTGCCCAATGACCTTTAGACAGTTTCCACCAGTCAGTGAAAAATTTGGATCTGGATTTCAAGCCCTTAATGATTTGGATACTTATAAAGAAGTAAGAGGATTCAAGGGCATTCTGGGGGTGTCTTGGTTTTGCTTCTGACAGCTGGGGTTTTAAGGGCTTTCAGAGCATCCTGCTGGGGCTGGAAGAAGCCAAGGTGGCCAGTCTGTTCTGGTACAACTCATCTTTGTCCAAGCTCCCTCTGGCTTCATCAGTGAAAGCCTCTCATCATGCCAGCCAAACCTGGATCAGTTTAAGCCCCCTTTGACAATCAGACTCCCGCCCCTCACACTCCTAAACTGGTCTTTGCAAACCTCAGTCCTGCTTCTGATTCCTGCCTATGCCAGCTGTATCTGGCCATCTCTGGGTACTCCTTAGGGGCTGAACAGCTGCAGAAGCAGTCCGCAGATCTTCCAAAAACACCATGACAGAGAAACTGAGAACAAAAGTGAGGGATTCTGTCCTAGCAGTCAACAGCCTGAAACCACAGGAACGGTATATTGTTAGGAAACCTCACAGTTTCATTTTCTTTATCATTTTAGTGGACTCCACCAGCCCCTTCCCATATTCCTCTTCCATCTGTGCCTGTATAATTACCAGCCTGCAAAACTATATCCTGTCTCAGGCCACTGAATAAAAGAAGTAAACTTTGATATCTGTGTTTAAGTTCCCCAATCTTCCCAGGATGTGATGGGTCATTACTCCAGCTCAGAGACTGCCTAATCTTAAATCACTACCCTTGACTCCCACTGCTGCCAGCCTGGGTCCTCTCCAAGGTCAGGTCTGATTTCCAGATCTTAGAGATCTTCCTGCCAGGCAAATACACAGCTTTGCTGCTTTGAATCCCCGTATTTTTAAAAGGCATTTAGGTTCATCCTAAAAATATTGCAGCATAACTTAACCACCTGTAAACATTAAATGCTGCCTGCTAATTGACAGGTACAATATTTACTGAGGGTTACATACCAGCAGACAGCCTAGCAGATTTGTTTATACACAGTGATAGCAATGCCAAGCGCAAGGAGAGACAGATCAACATCTGAGAGATGAAAGCAAGCCTGAAGAAGGGGACTGGCACATGCACACAAACCAGAAACACAGGAATCTCCTGGCAGGTTCACTTGACAAACAGTATTCATCTTGCCTGCCGTTTCAAGATCCAGCATTTCTGTTGTGAGCAGCACGCACAGAGAAAATGGGAGAGAAAATGGCAGAACAATCCCATGCTTGTGGGAGAAGCGCCCTGAAAGCAAAAGGCACTGAAATGACAAGTGGAGCCTAAAAAGACTCCCAGCACAACACCCCCTAGGCACTGGCCATGAGCTGGCCACTGGGATCAGCACAGCAGTGGCTGAAGACATACAGATCAACCAAACCTCTTCTCCCCTATTTTGGTTACCAAGTTCAAACTAACTTTCTACAGAGAGAAAAATAAAGGTTATTTTCCTGGATTACATATTTCGGTTTCAGTAAAGCTCCCATCTGCCTCCTGGGGTGGGAAAAGAGCAGTGGGGAGGACCAGCGAGGTCCTCCCATGTCCATGCTGGTCCCCAAGCAGCTTCTCAAAGCCTTTCCTCCCACCTGCAGCCAACCTCTGTCTGCCACAGGCTGGCTCTCCCCCTTGAAAGCAAACATAGTGCTCCCGAAGGGCACATGGCTGACAGCCCTGGATATTCAATTAGTCAACACGTGGAGGAGATGGCGAGCATGGGGCAGGCAGTGGGGCTGGAGCTGCTTTCCCCACAGAGAGGGTGCCCTGCCAATGCACCCTGTGTCTGCTCGGGAGGAGACAACTCATCCTGCAGCTATGGGAGGTTTGGCTCACGCTTTGAAGCCTGGAAAGAGGCTGCAGCTTCTGACAGGACATCCTGGATGCCGTTTTCAAAAGGCTCCTGACACGACTGGATCTCATATGCCTGAGTGCCAGGTCACGCTTTGGAAATGGAGCTGGAAGGGAGATCTGAGGCTCCCAAGTGTATTTATTCCTTGCTTTTTTTCCTTCTTTTTTTTTTTTTTTTTGGTTTTTTTTTTTAACAGGACACAAATAATTTTGATAATTTTATTCACCATCCCTATTCAGTACTTATTAAGAGACTGAATTAAGCCACTCATTACTCTGATAGCAGCTACCCCACAGATGCTGTAAGTGATGGGCTTCTGTAAGGCCGCCTGGTCTTTAAAAAGCAAAGGATGAGCTTGGCGTGCTATTCAGGCTCCAACTAGTCACATTTCTCCTCATTCAAATGTCAGGAAAATGTAATTAGTACTGACACAGACGGGGGTCATATTTCTAAGCAAAATATTAGGGGGGAAGGAAATAAAAAAAAAAGAATCAATTTTACTAAATGACACTACACCACAACTGAACAGATTATAGCTCTTGATTTTTCCAGTGCCTCAGCTATGTTTTTATGTTGTACAAAGCCATCTTGTATGTGCTTTGCATTAAAAATGTATTTATTGCTCACATTGATACATATATGTTCTGAATTTAACAATTTACTCCTCAGACCAAAATGATTCAAAACATCAAGGTAGCCCTAGCACGAGATGGCTCTGGATCAAGAATTTCTTCTTTTTTTACATATATATATTTTTGGCTTTCCACTTCAAAAAAAAGTCTGATCAACTTCATTTACAACATGTGCTTAATTAGACATCTTCAGAACAGATTCAGCAAGTTTTTATATGGACCAGAGTTTTCAAAATACCAAATGATTCACTTACTTATTTTTAAGCTTTTAATATTTTCTTTCAGAATGACTACAGTTAGGAGGTTTGCAAGAACACACACACAAACACCCTACCCTTTCTGTTGCACCATAAAATCCAACATGTCTCACTGATGTGAAGAGCAAGTTTTTGCAATTATGCTTCTTTAAAAACCAGAGGTTTTTTTAAATTGCTTTTAGTTCCTATGAAGTACTTTAAATTAAATTACTATAACTTCACAGCCACAATCACCACTACCCTGGAGTACTGCTGAGGAGCACTAATTCAGAGGGCACATTTAATCCCCTGCTTTTCTCAACAGAATTTAGTGATGAGATGTCCACTCACAGTGCTTTGTCACCAGCTTTGAAGTCTTAAAACCAAAACCAGCTGCTGCAGCCAGCCCCAAGCCCAACAAAGCAGCCTTCATCTGTTTATACTATCAGTGCCTCTGGAAGGATTGGCAGACAGTGCTTCTGGTGATAGATGCATACTGAAACCTGATCAAGGCTTGGGTTATTTTCCTCCATCCAGCAATGCTGCAATTCCAGACAGGCAACAAACCCCAAGATCTCCATTAGGACGAAGAGAGAAGCAATGAAAGCCCCAATCCCACTGTCATCCCAAACATTAACAAATTGTCCATCTCATCAACTCTGAGCAAAATCCACAATTACTTCCATGTGGTTCCCACATTGGCCAAATAAGTTTCGTAACACAAATACATGCAGCGTGGTGTGGTGCATCAAAAAGGGAAGCTTCAATCCCAATGTTAACATGAGCTGTAAGGTGACATCAAGTTCAGGCAGAGCTAAACATGAAGCCCCAAAGGACAAAATTACCATCTTCTACTGACACCTCCTGCTCCAGTGTTGTAGGGTCATCAGCTGTCTCAACAAAAAATCCAAAGGCAAACCCTGACAGGTCAAGAAATTGAAGGACCTTCCCCTCCACCAGAGATGGAGTATGACAGAGGTTTCCAACAATTATTATTTAGCTCTCCAATCCTCCTGCCCCGTTTTAGACCTCATCCCACAGCTGGGTGCCCTGACAGCTTGTCTTGTCACCTACACGGTCAGCCCAAGGCCAGAGCATTGAAACCAGAGAATTGCTTGAGAAATCAACCTGATTTTCTTGTATACCTGCTGCTTCCTTCTCTAGAAGAACCAAAGCAAACATACCTGGGCAGCCTGGTCCCCAATGTCGGGCATGCCACCATCTGACAGCCGGCCCCGGTGCGGTCCCCCGGTGCCCTGGTGCTGCTCTTCCCCGTTGCTTTCTGCTTCAGAGGTCTCCGGCTGAGCAACCTCCACCTCCATCGGGGTGCAGTGCCCGTTCCCGTGCTCCGAGCCCAGCTTCTCCTTGCTGTCCTTGCTGCCCGGTGTCCTGGTGATGACCCCGAACTTCCTGGTCCTTTTCCCATTTTGAGCAGCTCTGTCTGCGGGCTCGGGGCTGGGCTTGGCTTTGGGGTCGCAGCTGTTGCTGTTGTTGCCGTTGGAGGGAGGCAGCGGCGCTTTGCGCTTGATGCGGCGCAACATGATCAGGTAGACGAAGCCGCCATTCCAGCACTGCTCGGCCAGGTAACTGCAAGGAAAGGGATAAGTGAGGCTCACTCGCCCTGCGGCGCCCACGTCCCACCCCGGCATCCCAGCACGCTGCCCCATGGTGTTCAGGCACTGTCTCAGCCAGCTGGATACCTGATGAACGGACACGTTAGGGTAACTCTAGGCGTTGGCAAATGCTCTCTCTCCTCAGAATTGGAAGAAAATACCAGGAATAAATAACAGCCCTACCAGCCACCCAGAGTGATCCCACCACAGCATAAGGTGACAGCTGGTAAATGCCACCAGTTCCCACGACCCTGACCTCCATACCTGCAGCGCAGCAACATGGAAAGGTGGAATGAGCAAAGCAAACCAGAGAATGTTTCCAGCAGAGTATTAAAATAAATAAATACCTTCTAAAAAAAATAGAAAATCAGGCAGGCTTCATTTGTGCAGCAGCCCGTAGAGCATCTGCATCTGAAATGAGCCTCCTTACTGAAACTAATCTTCTGCTTCAGCATACGTACATGCTTTGAAGGCCTCAGGGAAAACAAAAAATCAGCCACTAGGGTAAGCAGGCACAGCACCAATAGCCCCAGTACAGCAAAGCATGGCACTACAAGGCATCCCAACTGCTTTATAGGGACATGGAAATCAGGTGGGTTTCCTTCATAGCAAGCATATTCCAATCAAAAAAGGGGCCAAGTGATCTCAGCTGTGCAAGGAGCTGCCCGCAGGTTCTCCTGCCAGAGCAAAGCATCAGCTCTCCTCCCAAAGTCTCTGGGCATGCCTTGGAGAATTAACATTTCTGCTTCAAACAAACCCTCTGTGACCTTACAGAAACTGCACCCACTGATGCAAAAGGGGAATCTAACTTCATGCCTCTTTTAGGAAAGGATATACCTCAACCCAAATTCTTGAAATATTTGGGTTCTGAGCCAAGGGTGTAACCAACTGAGAGTACAAACAAGCTGGAATTTGTACATAGCAGGTTTGTATGTGCCCTTTCACACTAATTTAGGCCCCAAAACTATATTGCCTTTCTCACTAGTGAAGGCAGCGTGAATTTCCCAGAGCATCAAATAAGCCTCTGCTGCAGCTGCAATGAACTCTTTACCAATACGGAGCAGTTGCTGAACCTACAGCTTTTAGAGGAGATGAAAAACTAGGTGTGGAGCTGAACTGCAGATCATGAGAGAAAATAGCACAGCACTTGTACTTGAGAGGAGGAACCACTCAGGAGACTGCCACCAAGTTTTTTCTATCCTTGCTGCTTGTAGGCTAATTTTCCCTCTCCCTTTCTTAAAAGTTGTTTGGCATTAAAAAAAATCCTTCAAACTTAATCCTGCACAGAGGTGACTTAATGGCAAAACAGGAAAAGCAGCTATGATAACCCCTGAAGCAAAGGAGTGAGGAAAGGTCTCTCAACTACTCAAAGTAATCCAGACCAGCCTGGCAGTGGCTGGAAGTAACATAATGGGTGTGTGTTTCTGTCCAGGGACAAGAGCTGGTATTTTCACTCCCCTTCTTCCCAAAGCTTCGATGTCCCCCACAGACAACATCGGCATTCAAATCACTTATATTTAATTAGGAAGACTGATGTTCAAATGAATACCACAACTAAATAACCTTAACAGCAGCCCTGGAGCAACAGACGGGAAGGACAAGTATGCTTGCTGTGCCAAAGTTCCCAGTGAATATAAACTGAACTCAACTCCCTGGACAGTCCTTTCAGTTTTCACTAGGCAATGCTTTCTTTTTCCTCCCCCTTCTCCAGACATAAAGAGCATTTAAATAAAGCCCTAAACCCATCTTTTTCCAAACGGCTGAAATCAGACAGCCAACAAGCCCCAGCGGTTCAGAAGTCTCTGCAGCAAAGGTCAACTGTCTGGGTGGCCACAAGGTGACACTTGGCTCTGGGAGACACATGAAGCTAGAAGGACCTGAAGGGTCAGCCTGAAAAATAAAAATCTTGAACTAAGATGGAAGTATTTTTGATTATCAAGTTAAAAGAAGAATTCTTTTAATCAACTGAAAAGGGGCAGTTCTGTTCCAGAAACAATATGGGCTGCCTGTTTTTCACATTTATCTTTCAACTCAAATTTCAAGGCAGCCAGTAAAGTTGATTAAAATTCATGACTTTTGCTTGCAGCAATACCACTGCACTCTGATCCATCACACATAAGCCTGATAGCACTGCTTCTCCTTGCACATGGAAACAGGAAAGCAGCTCCTCTTCCCATAGTCGTGTGGCTTCCGTGGGTGCTGCCCACCCTGTCTTGACGCAGAGTGTCGAGTCTGCCTGACTTGTTTCTGTGCAGGTGCATGTATATAGGGCTTTTTGAAACACCAATCTCTGGACTAATCACAGATTAGTGAGATTGTGCCAGCAACCAAGTGCATGCGTATCAACTACTTGATTTAGGAAGTAAGGGGAGCAAGAGGGAACTTAGCATATGTACAAATAAAGTAATTCTAGAGAGGGAAAAATAATTTACTATTTCACCTCCACTCATGGCACATTTATTCTGTTCATAAAGTGTAAAGCTGTAAGAAAAAGGGGAGGCTTTTTTCCTATCCATTCGTCATACACAATCATCCCTCCAGTCTGGAGCAGGGTTACAGCAAGTGGTTATAGGTGCAGCTGCACTCAAGTCAACAGAGCTGTGCTGATTTACTCCATATGTTGAGATGGCCTGCATGTTCCAGGCATGCAGCCTGTAGTAACTCATGGGTTTATGTCTTCTTGAGTACTTCTCAGCAGTTCAAAGAACACAGTAAGTTTCCACGAGGAAAAAAAAGTATTCTCTGGGTCAGTGAGCAAGTACCTTTGCATGGCAGCAAGTCACTGCATACACCAGATCATGTCAGGTATTTCCAGACAGGCTAAATCCTGCTGGGACGAGTGATGCAGTAAGTGGCATCATTATCTCAAGAGTTTGTTTCAAACCAAACACCAGGAAAACCAGCACTGATGTAACACTAAACTCATACCACAAGATATGAGACAAGAGGAAAATAATATAGTAAGAAATTGTGGTCATTTTACTGTATTGCACTCCCAAGACAGGGATGATAAACAAGGAGCCTGAGCCACCTGTAATTTCTGCTAAGTACATGCCACCTACTTAGCTGGCTTCCTTTTCCTCTGCCATTTCTTTCCTGTTTAAGTAAAAAGCCAAAAACCACCAGGGAAACACAGCAAGCTCTCAACATTGTACAAAGAACAGATAAGGTTGTATCAAATGAGTGAGAACCTTCAGATTTTAAATTGCTTTCTATCAGTCCAGGAGCATCCCATGCCAGAAGGGAGTAGTGGGATGGACTCAAAAAAACCCAAAGTACACTTAGACAGTCTCTGAACAGCAGAAAACTGCAAAAAGATAGACAGGACCCCAAATCCCCCTTCTCAACGGCTTTAATGTGTGCAATGCAGACAAGCTTTTTTTTTTTTAGATTTGGTCCCTGTAGGGCACTCAGAGAGATTTTAGCAATCAAAACACCAACAGTGTCTCAGTCAGGGCAGGATCAGAGATGATAAGCATATGCAGCAGCTCTCGGCACAGATGTGGGGAATCAGCTGCAACCTCCCAGTTGTCACTCAGTTTGAACACAGACCTCAGCTCGGGTGGAGAAGGTGTATGGACAAAGACCATCCCTAATTCAGCTTTGATTGATCTAAATTTATTGAAAAATGAGACTCTCTGTTTCTCACTTTGGTTTGCAGGGGATGGAATAGGTTTTGGTGAAAGCCTTGGATCTCATACACCAGCTAAGAAACCTTGGGCAGATACTCCAGCTGCCACCGAATCGCAACACATAACAAATTCTATTATCGCTGATTTTAAGAATGCGAGAGATTTTGCTAGCTGATCACACATCTATTAGCTACCAAACCAAAACATTTTACCAGCAGAACACCCATCCACACTTTCTATTTTTTCCAGTCTTTGCAAGGTAGTGTCAAATCTCCCTGGCACAGCTGGGAGTCCCCTCAGACACTGCAGCATCATCTCCACAAACAGGATCTAAAAAAAAAATCACTGAAATATTGGCTTGGAAACATTTCCCACTGGCATGCTCAGAAGGAAGGACCACCCAGCTGCTCCTGCTGCTTTGATCTCACCCTGGCATGAGTGCTGATAAAACCCCAACCCATATAAAACATAAACCTTAAGCAGTGGGGAAGACTTGTTCTTCTCTGTAGTAGAGAAACCATGAAAATGTTAATAATCCTTAAAACCAGAGGAAAATTGTTTTACACTTGAAACAGAGCTGGAAAGTTACCTCTTGCAAAGCTCAACCACAGGCTGGAAAATGCAACCTGTAGCTGGTATCAAGGGACATTTAATACCCATTTTGTATCAGAGCTATAAAAACGGAGACACACGTTCACTTCCTTGGGAGACTATTTTGAGTTATTCAGCCAAATCCCGTTTCTCCCCTACACAGCTGAGCTGACTGCTGTAATCATAAAAACTGATAAACTCACTGAGTTTATTCCAACTTCCTTGGCACACACGTGAAGCGTCAGACTCGGAAGTAGTGTCTTAGACTAAGACAGTAATTTCTTCTTTATGTATATATATATATATATATTTGAGTGTGTGCATGTATAAATATAAAGGTTTACTGACTTGACAAGAGCATGCTGTGACAAGCTCTCTGTCACATCCTATCTCACTTGAACAAATGCAGACAGCCACACTGAGCCATGGAAAAACCAAAGCAGATCCAGCAGCCGTAAGAAAGCATCTGGATCCACTTTAGGGTCAGAAACATTGAAGTATGTTTATTTTACACTAATAATACTATTTAGCATTTCTCCAGAAATCTTCATCCTGATAGATCAGAAAGTGCTTTGGAAATCATACACACGGAGCAACACTGAGATCTCGCCAGCCAGGCCATTGTGCAGCTCCCCAGGACACGGAGCAGAAACCTCAGTCGAGACGACCACTTTCAGAGCCCCTGCTTAGCCCTCCCGGGACCTATAATGTCCTTTGCAGGACAGAGAGACCACTAATTTTTATGCTCTTCTCTGAAGGACTTTGGCATGGTAAAATGTCTTGAAACTCAATCTTCTCTAGGCTGGAAAGAGGAAGGGCAGTGCAGATCCTCACAGCACTGAAACCTCCGGCCCCAAGGGGGATTTTAAAAGCTAAACTTAACAAACCATTTCTCCGTGGCACCTGCAAATGAGCTAACTTGATTTTCAGGTAAGGCAAATTAATGACTAACTGATAGTAACTGATGGAAGGGCACAGGGATCCTGATGAAACCCTTACCTCCCTGCTGTCACTGTGCAAGAATACCCATCCCACTGAGGACTGATTTTGGCAAGCACCAATGGGAACCTTCCACAGATTGCCACGTCTTCAGGCAGGAGTCAAGCCTGCCTTAATGGCTGCAGGCAAAGGGAAACACCAACCTACAAAGTCCTGGGCAAACCTTGCTACATCCAAGCTCGCAAGAGGTTCCACCTCCTGAGAGCTGCAAGGACACCCCATGACCAGCCCTCTCATCCACCTCCTTGGAGGACTAAGCTCTCCAGCTTTAATTTATCGTAGAAGAAAGCAATGGTGTTGGTAAACCTGGCTGTTACTTCAACAGAGTCTTGGGCGCAGAGCTGAAGCACACCAGGAATGAGCTTGATCCATTATCTCATCACCAACAAGCCCTTTCCTGCCCCAGGCTCTGCAGGCAATGGCACACACAAGGGACACAATGTTCTCTGCCTCCCTTAATAAACACGAGGAAAGGCAGAAAGGGCAAAGGAAAACTCAGTCACAGAGCTCAGCTACTAATCACACCCAGGAGTGCATTTAAACACCCCAGGGAACACAGAAGGTGCTCCCCTCTCCCTTTTCAGGATGAGCAATCCTCAGCCCTCAGCCTGTGGCCAAGGTTACGCAGCAACTCCCCCAAGTCTCCCAGAGGCTGTGGCTCTCTATGGCACACCAGGTTTTTCTCAGGATAGCCAAATTGGCAGCTTTCTGAAAAACAAAGCTCTGAATCCAGTGGTTTTGTCTATGGCATGTTTTTCTCAATTAAATTTATAGCAAAGAATGCAACTGGACTTGTTGAAATTTTGAAGAAAAAACAACTTTGGAAGGTAAACTCAAGGTATATTTGGTAAGGCAGCAGGAAGCCTTGGGCAAAACCTCCTTGCACACTGTGAAATCCTGAACTCTCAGGAGTGGTGGAAAGGGAGTGGAGGCAGGATTCCTGCTGTACTTTCGTGGACTCCCTGCCTGCCTACAGCTTTTGCTGGAAGATGGAATTGCAACACAGGATGAAGACAAAGCCTGGTGAGACACCTCACTCCACCTGGTATCAGCGCAGTGACGTGGCTTTGAATTTGGGAAGACTGAATTCCTTTCCTCTTCCTGTGTCCCACATCCCTGACAGCACCCCAGGCAAGTCTTTCCATGGAAAGATAGAGCCAACAACATGGCATCTCACAGAGTTGCTGCAAGGTCTGAAGTGGTGAAGCCACTGGATTTAAATATTGCAGTTTCACAATCACCTTATATCTGGGATCAGCCTATACCAGAGAACACCAGAGCTTTCCTCCCACCCCATATCCTGCATGCTCAGGTGCTGGCACAGTCATACAGGCAACACTACAAATGAACCCAAGGAGGGAACCGATCCAGCTTGAAACTAACCCAGCCACAGCAAACTTTTAAAACACAGCTCAACACACTCATCTTGTCCCAGGAGCGCAGAGGCAGGGACAGGAGAAGGCTGGCAGTGGCAGGGGACCACACTTCTGCTCCCACCAACAGCCCCCTCACCTACACAGGGCTGAGAGACGTATGAGGCTGCTGCCCAGGGTGAGGGAGTTGCACACACCATGCAGACAGGAGCAGTGTCTGGCCTTGGTTGCATGGCATGCACGCCTCCCATTTCTAAAACCCAAAGGATAGCCACCCTCGCCACAGACAAGGAAGCCCAGCTGAATCACATCCCCATCACAGGTGGGGAGAGAAGACAGGCTGCATCATTTCAGTTATGCTGGCACAGCACAAGAGACACACACTTCTGCCCTGCACATTTTTGAGATGCTTCAGAAGCATAGCCAGGGCTTTGGGAGAGCAACAACCAGAGAAGGAACCACCAAATACACTGCACGTGGACAAAGGATGAGAATGGCCACACTGATCCTTCTCCCCTCCCAGGACAAACATCTGAACAGGATGACTTGGTGCCTTTTCCTGGTCTTAAAATGAAGAGCCAAACACGGTTAGAGGGGAAAAAGGGGTTTTTCCCTGGGTATTTATTGCAGGCCCCTCAGGTGCAGCACAGCCGGGGCAATGCCCCAGAGCACACGGAGTGCACACCCACGGGCACTCGGGATCACATCCTGGGCCTCACAAATGAGCACATCCAGCAAAGATTCCCCAGGGAGAGGCTCCAGTGAACCCCCGCCCCAGGACCCTTCCCCTGGCTGGGCCCAGCTCAGTTTACAGGATGTGTTTTGCAGAGGCCCTTGGTGCCTGGGGCTTTCTGACGCCTCACTACAAGGCTTCCAAGATGTTCAGTCTCTTGGCTTAACAAAATACTAGGCCTAAGAATGTGGGCTAGAAGCACTAAGAATACATAAAAGCTATGGAAAAAGTATATAAAAGGGGTGTAAAAGAAAAGGTAAAAGATCATCATGGCATCAACTTGAGGAGCTGCATAGCTTCTCCACACCTGAGGAACCCCCAAAGCTCTGATGGACATCCTAAACCTAGCAGATTTTGCAACTGCAGGCATCATAAAACCCTCTGGGATTTGACCAACAGTGGCTGTGCTAGCAGGGCAGAGCAGTGACTCTGCATTAGGACTGCAGAGATTTTGGACTCAAGCTTTACAGAGGTCCTGATCCTACTGAACATGCAACTCCCATATCTGCATTTGCAAGTCACAGTAGACAGAAATATATGGTGCTTCTTGGGTTTGGATCCTAGAGATAAGGGTCCTAGAGACTATTGGGTGTCAAGGAGCCAAATTCTCTTTGTTCCTTGGTTAGTGGCAGAGTGTACAAACACAAGTGGTCTAATCCAAACCATCCTGGCTCCAATTTGTTAGTTCATAGCTCTGCTGCAAACAGCCGTTTAGCTGGATACACAGCCACATTCACAAATATAATTTCAAGTTACAATATACTGAACAATTTAAAGTGGCTAGTTATCAGTTTAAAAATTACAAAAGTCTTGGCTGTAACAGGCCAAAATGATACCAAGCTTCACATGGGTATTATCACCTGTGGTTACCCCATGCCCCATGCTGTGTTACTGCTGTTCAGACAGTCTCCCATCACGATGACCTCCTCCAGAATACATGCTCCTGGAAGCTCCAAACATTGTCCTATGCAACTGTTCCCAGTTCCCAATGGCCCTCTGTGCAACTGATGTTTCACTGAGCACTTAAGAGGCAGGTTGAGTTTTACACCTCCTCTCTGCTTTTACCAAAGAAGGCGTCAGTTTCCCTTCCTCTGGAAGCCCAGAGGTGGATGTGCTCTTTCCTGGATGACATAGTGTTCCTACCAAGGTGTAAGACTCAATCCACACTGGAAAGCCTGAACAAGTTCACGTTTGCAAAACATGGAGCAGAACCACAGAACACTCTGAGTTGGAAGTTTCCCACTTTCTGAGTTGGAAAGGACCCACAGGAAGCCTCGAGCACAACTCCTGGTCCTGCACAGGACAATCCCAAGAATCACACCACGTGCCTGAGAGCACTGTCCAAAACAAACCACCCAACTAGAAAGCACGCATGCCTCACAAGAAGGAAGAAGGAGGAGGGTCAAAAGCCATCCACGTGCGACCCATGTACAAAGTACATCCAGTGTGTGATGCTGCTGCCACTTTACCCTGACTTCTCAAATCTTGTCACTGTGTTTACACCTCGTCACCCTATTTCCAGGGCTTCCTGCCTATCCTCCACGCTATTTTAGGATCACCCCTCTAAACAACCTCTTTCTAAGCATCCAGCTCACATCCTTCGCTCTTCCTCTCTGCAAATCTTTTATCTAATTCTGCCCCCAGTTTCAAATCACACCAGGAAGCAGTGACAGCCAGGAATAGATTTAACCAGAGAGAAATGGTTTGTACCCAAAATTGAATGAGAAGTTCAGCACGGACAATATTCTTTACCATAATCTAGGATTTTTGCACAGACACAGCTGCCAGGGAGGATGCCACAAAAATTTCCCTGTGTGACTGTGACAACCCCCTGACACCAAGCTTACTGGTGGGAGGGCTGCAAGACCATGGGGTCTGAATCTGCCCCCAGCCAGCACTGCTACAGGAGCACAGGGAAGTGCTAGTGGCAGGTACAGAATGTTTCTGGGAGGTGAGATCATCCTTTTGGATGAAACTGCCTATTTTTCCCCATGCAGAAATTATCACAAATGCCCAAAAGGTAAGAGAACAAACACATCTTACTGAAATATCTTTTATTCCAGCAGCAAAGTTTTACAATGGTATTTTAAATGAGGGGAGAAATAAAAAAATAAAACAAAGTAACAGTCTCTGCAACATTGTTTTGACAAATCACATTATTTAGGTTTTAACATTAGTTGTAATTCCCAACGTACCTCTTTCCACTGAGAAGTGAAGGTTTGGATGTCTGCAAGCGATGAAAATGAGAGCCAGAAAATTTAATCAAGTCTATTTTACAGCAGGAAGCAGTATGCTGGGTTGGAAGAGACTTATTTCCAATGCTATTGCAGGCTCACTTGAGCTCCTGAGAGGAGCCCTATTAACAGAGAGAGGCCAGGCTGCAAATAACCCTGCAACTGCTGGGGGGCAGATAGGGAAGGAACAAATTCACAGCTCTCAGATTTATTTGAGGGGGCCAATTCTAGAGGCAAGGGCTACTCGCTTTCAGAAGATCGCTCGGCTTTGAGCAATTTCCAGGATTCCTCCTAATACTTAAAATGGTAGCCGCTTAAATCAACTGCTTCCTCCCTTCTGGGGGGAGCAGTGTCTGTCATTCAGCATCCCCAGGTCTTGAAATTTGACCACAAAGCTCACAAAGCCAGAAACATGTATTTGAGATGAGAAATTCAGCTCTCCACAAACAGCAAGATAGAAAACTGAACCCTCCATCAGAGCAGGGGAGAAGCTGGAAAGCACGATCTGACAACACTGCAAGAAACCTTAACAGGAGGGAAAGAGCCTGAACTCATACAAATGTATCCCCACATGCATTACTTTCTGTGACTTCAGCATGGCTAGGCCCAAGGGAGGGGGGAAAAGGAGTGAATTTTGCACAAGTGGTGAGACTCATCACGGCCGGGCGATGCTGTCACCCACCACGGTGCTCACAGGCTGCCCAGACTCAGCCCTCCCTGCCAGGCCATCAGCGTCTCCTTTCACTTGCACCCACCCTCACAAAGGATAATTTCGCCTTTTGAGGGCCATCGCCCGCGGGGACAGGAGGTTTATTTAGCTATTTAACATCGCTGTGCTGTTCTCTGCGGTGGGGACTGGCTGCGCACACAGTAAATCCTGGGGATGAACTGCTTTCGGCTCTGACTATGGGCTTGCTGAACCGTGCTTCCCCTGCGTGCTGCGACAGGTTTCCAACCATAATAACCCCGCAGAAAGCACCATCTCTCTCTCAACAGCTTCCGTCAGTCACACCAAACCCTTTCTCTCTCCCACTGCCTAAACACATCTTTGATATTCCTGCCGTTTGGCCAGAACAAAGGACTCGCCCTCTCTAAAACATGCAAACCGTGCTGATACTTATTTAGTTTTACAATTCCCCGTGAGAACAAACATTTCCCAATGAGCTGCCCGGTTACAGAGCTGAGGTTACTTCTGCCCAGGCAAGTGCACTGCTTTGAATTCAGGCACTTCACCGGCGGATGCTCAGGATTTCCAGGTCGAAGCAGATCACCAGCAAAAGAGCAGCATTTACCAACTTGCTGAGGCTGTCACTGACCCAGGTGTCACCCCCGCTCAGGTGACAACTGCCCCCAGGACGACACCTCCACTGACACTGCTCATCCCCAAGATCCAATACTCAAGCAAATTTTGGAACTACAGCAGGTCTCTGCAGTAAAACAGCCTGCAAAGGCAGGAATTGGACTATGCCAGATATACATGTGCCTATCTGCCTGTAGGGAGTTTGCCTCTTTCCTTGGGTCCTCACATAAACTAGCTTCTAATTACATCCTCACTTTCTGTTTTTACCACAGTGAGTTTGAAGGCAGCCAAAAGGGAGAAGAATTAAGGAACACACATGGCAGTAGCCATAAACATTTCCTAACTTTCACTTGGTTTTGCAACACAAACAAGACAGACATGCCCCTCCTCGGAAGGCCCATGGATTAGAGCTTGCAGATGACTTCAACTTCCCAACAAATGCTTTTCACACAGTGTAGTTTCTGGATTTAATACAGATTTTGCAGAGTAACCACTTTTGAAGAGTAACCACTCTTCCAGCTACAAAACACACGAGGACCCCTCTGGCAGGCCACAATGGGGAGTAAAATCACAGAAATTGCCTTGGGACAGCCCCCACCAGCACCCCTGAAAACGAAGATTGTTTCAACAGTAGAAGGGTGGATGGGACTCTGCTTTCTTCAGCTATTCACATAACTGGCTTTTCCCAGCCTCAATCAATCTTCCCCAGCTGCTTCTGCACCCAAATCTCATCAGGATTAGCCCTAAATTGTAGCTTCATTAGATGCTGCCAAATATAACACAGGTGCAATTCAACTTGGAACATGACAGCAGAGTTAAATACCTTTTTTTTTTTTTAATTAAAACAAACGGAGATAGCATACTGCCATGCTTCATCCCATGTCAGGATACCACCCCGACACTTTTGGACCCAACTTTTTCCTGCCTCACACCTCCATCAAACTATGACAACAGGGAGGGTTGTTCATTGATTTGTGCTCCTTCACAGACTCAGGAGGGGCTTCCTGCAGCCTTGACCTGACCTCTGAGCAGGGACTGATCCAAAAGGTGACTGCAGTGCAGCAGCCCAGTGACCAGTCTGGACCAAATCTATGACCACAGAAGCAAGTAAGGGCAGGCATCGCTGCACACCAGCTGAGAGGGGTCCCCTGGCACAAACACTGGGACACCCTCCTGCCCAAGCAGGGAGGACAGTCCCATAGGAGAGGCATCACCCAGAGCTGCAGAGCCCATTGGGGTTGCGGCCCAGCAGCTCCTGACAAGTAGGAAATGCTTGGTGCTGTTGTACCAGAGGCATTGGAAGTGGAAATACCCCTTGGGAGCCCAGGAAGAGCTGTGCCAGATGGTGAGGAGGTGCAGCACCAGCCCTGCTCACCCTGCACAGTGCAGAAAGTAGGATGGCCAGGGGCATCCCTTCCCCTGCAGCTGCCAGACCCTGGGGCTAGGAAGGGTCTGTTTTGCTGTCAGGGCATTGCTGGCACATGGAAAAGCCAGAGCCAAGGGAATTACGCATACATCACTCTGCACTGTGGCTGTGCTTCCCAATGCATCACACCATCAACTTCATCACCCAAACTGGCACAAGACAGGAATGACTGCCCTCCTTTTTTTTTCTTTCTTTTTTTTCTTTTTTTAGATTTTACGATCCACCCAGAAATCTGCAGTTCTGCCATGAGACAGACCAGCACCACGTCACAAGAAATCCCCTGTAAGCCTTTTGATGACTTTCATCTATTATTCACTTACCGCAAATCCTTGCCATTAACAAACTGCACTAAGGGAATCCGAACTTTCAAAGCCACAAATCTCCTAATAACTATGGCCGCTTTATACATGCCTTAGGATTAGCCATGTCATCTGGTTAGAAACTCAAAGCTGCTCTTCATTATTGGATCCAACCTGCCTGCAAACAGAGAACAGACTGGTAATACTGCCCCTGATTTCAATGATGCAGAGGCAATCATTACGTGACATCCTCCTCCTGGACACATCCAGCCCCGTGGCACACATTTATGCTGTGCTACTGTGCCAAAGACCCAGAAACCTCCCTCGAGCACACTGACACCAACCCTGGCAGACGGCGCAGGAGTAAACTTGACTCCGAGCACACTCAGGCTTCACACTGGCTCCTAGTATGCAAACTAAAGGCAGTTTTACAACTATCTGCTCTGTAAATTAAGAATGCCTGTAGTTGCTTTGAAAAATAAGAGCTTATTTAGTCAATACATCGGCTTCTTCAAAGAGCCTTCAAACTAATTAGCCATACTGAGTTACTAGGAAAATACAGAGCTTACACTCAATACTCTTGATGATAACAGAGCTGGTGCTTTGGTACTGAAGCTATAGAATTAGCACAAACTTCATCAGATGCATTTTCCTATAGGCTCCAAATTATATTTCAAACTGAATATTTTCCTTTCCTGCGGTGGATGTGGGAATTCACTTAATTCATTTGTAAGTTCAAAGCAATAATGATTTTTAGCCCATGTGCAGATCAAGAGTTTGAATATTCAACAGTGACAGCGTGAGGGGATGGAAGACAGACACACAAGAGGAGATGCTGAAAACAAAAGCAAAAGCTGCAGTAGAAAAAGTAAAGAGGGTAGAAAAAATAGTTGCTGTACTACAGATGAGCAGTACAGCTGTTCCAGTTCAATTTTCACAGGACAGAGAAGTGGGGATTGCTTAATTTAATGCAAAGGGTACACTCGCCAGAGGCAAACCCTCCCTCATAGATGCAGATAGGCTGTCAAGCAAAACAAAGTTTACAAACCCCCACAAGATATGCAAAGGGCAGAGAAGCAGACGCAAGGCTCACAAATTTTAATTCCAAGAGTTCCTGCCCATCCCTGCTTCTTAAAGAGCGGGTTTACTTGGCAGATAAGCCTTTGCTTCTTAAAAAAAAAAANTTGTTTTTAAAAAAAAAAAAAAAAAAAAAAAAAAAAATCAAAAAAGTAAAGAAAGTCAAAGGCAACAGCATCATAGGAAAAGAAATTTCCTTTCCCCTCCTGGCTTCCATTTATCTGCTTTACATGCAGGTTTACTTACAGCAGAGACCGGCAGGGATGCATCCGAGGGCTCAGCACCACCGGCACTCCCTACAGCCCCAATCCCCCCTCCTCGCCAGCTCCTCCTCCGCTCCCCGCCCCACCCAAAGCACCCAGCTCTTCCACCAGCTCTCCCAGCTCACTTCCCTCCCCAAGGGAATTGACACCTCTTGCTGCAAAGGTGTGACAAATCATAATTCTGAATTTCAGGGCAGAACCTGGCATCAACTAAGGGGAGGGAAAAAAAGGCAAGTTCTGACAGGGGGAGAGGGGGAACTAAAAATTACCATTACAAATCATCACAACAACTTCGTTATTAGTTTATAACATGTCATATAGCTGATTTCCTTCCCCTCCTCTTCCTACACTTTCACTGACTGTATTGATTGGACTTGTCAGCATGTTCTCACATAAGACTGAATTCAATTAAATGAAATACAACCAACAAGCCAGCAGGTATATGACGTTTGCTTAAAAAAAAAATCAAGTAGCAACACGTGTAGACAGCCAGTGTAACCTGAAAGGAGGATGCTCCATAATGTATTTAGTAACTGCTATCTGCACAGAAAAAGCCAGAAGCAGACTTTAACCAGCAATTCTCTGCAAGTGTCAGGACAGCAGCAGAGCAAGACAACTACTGAATCTTATTTCACACACCAGATCAGAGTTTAATCTGAGCAGCAGCCACATAAATCCAGAGGGGCTCTATTAAAAACCAGTGCAATGACTCATCCCACAGAGAAAAGCATAAATTCAAACTCTGGGCATCTATATATTTCTTAAGAAAGCCTTTTGTTTAGCAACAAGAATTCCTTTGTTGGACAACCAGGGGGCTGGATCACATCCTTGTGGCAGGATATTTCTGCTCCTTTAGCAACACAGAAGGGCATTAAGACAGCCCACATGCAAAGCTGAGACTGTACATGTGTATGCCAAGCAACTCTGCCATGGGCACTTTAATACAGTGCTATTTTCAATCCTCCCTGGCCAATGCAACCCTACAGCAGCCTTAAGGCTGTCCTCTGTCCTCATCCACCCCCACCTCTAGCAGTAAAACCCTGACAAACCCTCACCCTCTCCAAAAGTCAATGAGCATTTTGCCACCTGCCCTGCAAGACAAGGATTTCCTCCTCGAAGAGCAGTGATGGCTCAGAGCCACGGCTGCTCCTTCACAGCCCTTCAAAAAGCTTTGCCAAGAAGAGCACAGTGTCTTTTTTTAGATCTCTGAACATCTCTGTTCACTGGGAGGCACAAGACGCTCCTTCCTGCCAGCCAGGACAGGAGCCCTCAGCCCCAACACCCAGCACAGCCATAACTGCCCCAGGGACTTCCAGCTTCCACTTTCTTCTCACAGAAAGGAGGTTTTGGGTCCACCCCCTTCCTACCAGCCAAAATTAAAGCAATTTAGCATAATACCAGCTTCTCTGAAGACAGAAATATCCAACACTACCACCACTTCCCCAAAGCCCTTGTGTTCAATAACCAAGTCGATTTGTGGGTCCCATTTGTTGGTGTTTACTCAGATGAGAAGCACCAAAACACATGGTCTTCATTGGCTGTGTTGTAGAAGTCACACACGTCAGATAATCTCAGCAAATTGCCACTGAGCACAAGAAGAGACAGTTCAGCGACCACACACACCCCAGAAACAAAAGACCCACATCCATTTTAATCGCCATTGTGCCCCGTTTCCATGACAATGATGGCACCACCCCCATTCTGCATTAGGAATGAGATATTAAAAACAAAACCAGGAAAATACCAAAACGAAGGGATGGGCACTTGTTGATTATCTCCTTTTTCTTTGGTGCTATCTTGATGCCAAGGCGCTATTAACAGCTTCATCTGTTACATGCAACATCTTAAAATTAGACTGCTACAGCCTTTACTCTGATACATTGTGGCAGTTGCTCTCCCATGAACAATTTTTCTTTGTCTGGGATATTTGCTCTCACACTGATCAAATATAGAAACACGTACACATACAAAAATTCTGCAGTGTGCTGGGCAACTGATTTGGTTACCAGCAGTTCAGGTGCCAGGTCAAAGTCTGGGGTCTGGATGATTAACAGAATACATGTTAAATGTAAAATACTACAGGACGTAAAGCTTGGCATTAAATACAGGACAATGATGTAGGTATTAATAGAAGTTACAAGATATTTAAAAATCAAACAAAATGGTTATCCAAACCATTATAGTTATCAAAATGGTTATCAAACTCCAAAAGTTTGATTAACTCAGATGTTTTCTACTGGATTTTGCACTTTTCTTGTACCTACATAAAACACGCATACTCCATGCAGGTAAACAGAAAGCCCTTTACTACCTTGAAAGCACTGAGCCAGCATAGCTCTGCCTTCTCATCATGCTATTTGCAATACTCGTGTTTCATTTGACCAAGCAGAATAGCCCTGCTACAGCTGTTACTGCATTTTTCATGTAAGACACTACATATTCCCAAAACCAGAGCTGGCCTAAGCTGCCTGTGACACCAGAAAGCAAAAGGGGACAAGGGGCAGTACTGTACTCACAAAGCCCTTCTTGTAGTGGCTATGACTAAAGTCCCTAACTTTGGGGAAGTTTTTGGCAAGGACCTTATGGAAATGCTCTGGCTAACAGCAGAGGACGATACTGTCAGCTCTCCATATGCCCCGGCCCTCAAAAATCCCAGCCTACCTCCCAGTTTAGGCGTTAGCCGTTCTCTCCAAATGTTCTTCTCCTCAATTCCCCCAGCATTTTCACTTTTGTTTTGCGAAGGATCAGAGGCACAAGTTCTTCTTTCCCTCCCTAGTTCTAAATACAACAGCGGATGTCAGGGTTTCAAGGCAGCTCCTTGTTCAAGCAAGGAGAACGCAAAGCCAAAGCATGAGGCCAACTATTTGATCAATATTTTTTGATTTAACTAGCTTTGGACCATGCTTGAAGTTGATGCCTCAGAGGAGTTGCCACAGGCAAAGCTCAGTTTGCAAGAGGGATTGCTTTTACCATCTGAGAAATAAAAAAAAGATGATCTAAACCTCGGAGGGACTGAGGACAATTTACCACCTAGAGAGACTTGCCTTCATCAAAGCAACAGTCATCTGACTTACCTAATAGTTGAACTCCTAAAAAGAAACGAGCTATCACACCAAATTTATTTATATATTTTGTGCCATTTCACTTTCATTTTCCAACTTACTTAATACATTCTACTTAACTTCCTTCTATACCTTCCTTAGTCAGTTCTTTGGATTGGAAGCCAGTATTGCCCAGCAGCCTCCAGAATAAAACTTCCAGCTCTCTCCAAAATGGGTCACAAAAGCCATTTGCTGCACATAAAAGCTTGTCACCTCCTCCAGTTTATTCAATTTTATCTAAAAATCAAGACCATGATGCATATATATGAAACAGAGCTGCGAACAGAGCACACCAATATCTCACGAATATCTACCGCACTGTAAGGTCTATTTACACTTACCAATATACATATATTAATCCTAATGTATTGGATCTGGACCAGAAGCTAAAAGCCAGGACTTGAGGCTTGAAGTCTGGATACAAGTCCAAACTTGGCAGTTTAAACTCATATATAATCATCATTACTCAAGCTCCATGAAGGGAGGGCAGACCTTAAATCCCTATTAGATTTACTGACTTACTGATTTACTCAAGTTTATTAATTTCTTTTGTACCTTTACTGATCCTGTCACAAAGAAATCAAAATGGAGGTCCTTAACCTAAGGAAATTATGACTGCAGTTGAACACTTGCTTTATATCATTAATGACACCCCCAAGATGGGTCAAGCACCCCTGCAGACTCAAGTGCCAGACCCTGCATTTCATCCCCAAATGAGCAGTGAAGCCTGCAGTGGAAACTGAGTGGAAGTCAGGAGCTGACAAGTGTCTCCCCACCCATCCCACTGTACCCTTTTACACAGTCAGCTAACACATCCTTGGCACCCACATCACAGTTTTCTCACTGCTGGTCAAAAATATGTATGACAGAGAGCAGTTAATGAGTTCAGTGTGAAATAAATTAAATCAAATCACGACCTCACAGCATCGACAGTGCATTAATCTCTTACACCAAAGCTGTGCAAGGATACAGCTGCAAGACCAGAGCTCTACACAGAGCACTTGTTTCACAGCTACTGATACCGAGGGCAAGCCCAGCTTTTGGATGTGCTCCACTCTGCAGCAGCCAGGACCACACACAACCTGCATCCCTGAAACTCAGCTCCATCTTTTGTCTTTGACACCATCTGAGGAGCACCAGGAGAAGACCCACAGCTCCCAAGGCTGGCCTTTAGTCTCCTCACAGGAGGGCAGGCAAGGTGTGAGTACAGCCCTGTGAACAGCTCTGGTCTCAAACATGTGCTGAGATGAACAGATGCAAAGATGTGACCAAAAAACACAGGGACATCTGCAGTTTTGCCAGGGCCCTGACTACCAGCTCTCCTTTCAAGTGATCAAGGGGAAAACCCACAGATACCACACACTACATCACGTGTTGTTACTGGAGTAGCTGCCAGTTATAGCCTGACCAAAGTGGAAAATGAGAAGCCCTCATGCACCTCCAGCTCATCTGACCAGGGCTAATGTAGGTAGGCTGTGGATCAGCTGGGCTCTGCCCTCACCAAATCCAACAGGAGGAGAGCTCTGCCAGGCAGCCAACAAGGACTGCAGGCAGGACTCCCACCATGGCCACTGCTGCCTAACCTGCGGGTACAAAAGCAGACTAGGAAAGAAAACCACCTTTCGTTTTCAGGGTCACACATCGTCTTTACTGCCAAGCAGGTGGTAAGGTCAAACTTCAACTAGGGAAAAGGCAGTTAAAGGAAAAGAAAAAAAAGAGACCCTCCCTCGTAACTAAATGAAGGTAATAAAAACAGTATCTGACCCATAAAGTGAGAAATGGGACCACTGGAGGAGGAATGGGGCACCAGGAATCACAGCCAACCTCTGAAGTCCAGAGAATGTGGGAAAACCCAACTATTTCAAACTTGCCTAGCACATAAGAATTGCTTTTGTCTGCATTAAAAGCTGCACTGCTTTCATCACCAACGTGACCAGCAGTTACAAAAGGAGAAATCTCAACAACAAAATGCTGAACTATGCCATGCCAAAAGGCTGCTGTCCCACGCCAGCAATATTCAGAGCTGGACCTCACTACCCGCTCACAGCCACAGCCACTGTCCGGAGGACAGAACAAAAGCTGTGTCACTACTCTGTATGCAGAAAAAGAGACAATAGCTCCCACAAAAAGCCATGCAAAGCTTTTTAGTGAGATTTCTGGTCTGGGATCCGATATGATCCTCCCCTTAAAGCTTTAATCAGCTGTGCAGTCAGCTGGCATACCACCATTTTAATATTAACCCTTTTAATTATCCATCTGAGCACTCTTCCCTAGCCCCAGGAAGAAGGGCACTGATCCCACACTCTGTCCCATATCCACACAGAACATCAGAACATTTTGGTAGAAGGTATCTTGTCTGTAGGGGAAATCAGCAGAAACTGCCCTCATCTCATGTCTTTGGGCTTTTCTATACACCTGTTTTTACTCCACAGATCTCTTCACAGCCTTGCTAGTGGCCAAGAAAGCTGCTTGACCACAGCAGCTGGGCAGGATGAGTCAGGGCACATGAATGTCTTTTAACCCCTCTGCACCTGTGCACTGAGAGTACTGGCTGCTCAGCTGAACACAGCTGCGATTAGCTCTCTCCCATGGAGGAAAACTCTTGCATTCCCAGCAAGGTCAAACCTTCCTAATTCTAAACACCCTTCAGCAAGGTCTAAGGGAAAAAAAATTTTAAAAGAGAGAGAGAGAGAGTGAGACAGACAAGCGCCAAACACAAAGTAGACTTTCCAAATGACTGACAGAGAAATGCAGCCATCAGAGCACAAAACACGTTGTGATAGCGTGGCACATAATACGATATAAATCGAGCACACTCCAGAGCCTCAGCCAGCTTTGTGCTTTGCAGAGCCCGCAACTTTTGAATTCAATAAAATAATAAGCACCCTGACCTTAATGCAGTCATCAACGCTAAATAAAGCCAAGCACAGTTGTGCTCCTTTGATCAGTCTTTTCATAAAGGCAGTATAAGTAGTATTGTTGCATTTCCATATCGTAAGAGGCTTTTACATTTGAAAAGTGTTACACGGGCACACCAGGAAAATAAGTAGTGTTTTGTTTCTTTTTCCTTTTGCGCTTTTTTTTTGTGTTTGTTGTTGCTTTTCAAACTGTAGAGAGAAAAGTTAAACAATCAACTCCCAGTGATCCAAACAATGTGTTTACATAAGAGTTTACAAAATGAAAAAGCAAGTTACTCCACATTCAGATATTCTGTGGTCCTGCCAAGTGTCTCAACAGACTAATGTCCTCTGAGACACAGACTTGTGCTATAACATTTCTGGCCAAAGCATTTGAATTTTAAAAGACAAATACAAAGAGAGAGAACCACAGCCAGCTGCACAGCAGTGATCCCTGCTCTGAAGCAAACTGCAGGGTTCGGTTTGCTTGGGTCAGTGTTTCTGCTTCCTTGCCAGCATCAGGAAGGCAGGGATCAACCTGACTGCTCCTGTAGCCTCAAGGATTTTAGCAGGCTGCTCCATTACCTGTCCCACATTAGCTCAAAGAGCATCCTGCATGTCGCTGTGGCTGTCAGCCAGGCAGGACTCCCATGCTAACCTGTTCCCTCAGCCATGTTCAGCACAGTGTCTGCAAGCGTTTGGCAACTCCAGCCTCTCCAGAAATACCAATCCCCAGTGATGCCAGTCAGCTTAGCTCCTCCAGCCAAGCTCCTTTCTTCCCACAGGTTTTCACAACGCCCCAGTAATTCAATTAGCACTGGGGAAAAATTAGCGAGGTATTCAACTTCTAGCTTTGCATCTTAAAACCTGATGTGGATGTGTGCGAGTTTTAGTCAAGGGTTATAGCCTGGCCTTGCACGTGGTGTGCAGTAGCGTGACCCAGCTTTATCTCGATTAACTCATTTCTGCTAATAAGTGAAAAAAATATTTCTTTCTGTAGCAATTAATCTTACAGCCATTACCTTTCCAGTTGATGCAGACATGCTCCAGAAAAAAGTTGTTATTATGAAGGTAGTATTTTAAAATACTATCATGTACAGAAATCAAATTTAATCACAAAATGGAGATGTTTCACACTTAATGTGACTAAATACATTGGTTCTTACCATGGAGTATTGAAGCCTCTGACACTGCTCCACGTTTTGATCCAAGTCAAACACAAGCTACTCAGAGACCCAATGGAGCACAACAGTGAAAAATCTTCAGATACTGCAATACCACTGATCTTTAGAAAGTCGGGAAAATAATACAAATAATGCTGGGTAAATCATGCAAAAAGAGCAAGGGAACAAATCTGGGTTTCCACATCTCAGGTACCTGAGTGCCCCTTCTACTTGGGCTAACTTGAGAGCCTATCAAGGGTCTGAAATGAACACTTGAACCCTTTCCTGACCCAATGGCTTAAGGCAGCATCAAGAGAATATGAGAAGAAGGAAGTTATGTCCCCTCATTCTTCAAATGCCTCTGTGTTTCCATATTCTCCAACTCATTTCTCACTTTTCCACCCCAGCCACTAGTCCCCTGTGCCCAGCAACCACCCACAGGCAGCCTGACCTCCTCTCCACCTGCAAAAATTACCTTCAAGCCTCAACAAGGATGGAAGAAGAGACCTTTTTACACGAAGTGTGAGGGTCCAAAACACAGTAACAGAAAAAATAACCTACGAAGTATATGAAGTCCCCAGCCCCAGACTCAGACCAGACAGGCTACGCTGCTGAAAGCAGCCCTGTACAACTGCAACTCAGCCACCAGTTTAGCTGACAAAACTTTTCTCAGGAGCAGAAATTCAGAGATGCACAGCCCTGCGAGCTGCCTGTCATGCCTTTCGGGAGCTCACTTCACCCTCTACTTTTGGGGAATCATCCTTTCAAAATCCAAGTCACAAGAGGTTTTTTTCCCTAAGAGCGATTTTTCCATTGTCAGTCCTTAACAATGCTATTTTTTAAATTTTTTATTATTTTTTTACAAAAGCTTTATAATCCTCTGCTTTTTCATCTGAGTGGAAACCACTATATGACAGCTTTAAACTTTTCTTTCTTTAAACCCAGCACTCCCTCCTCAGCTATAATCCTCCTATTGGAAAGATCAGTTTGCAAGTCCTTGCCTCCAGGCAGCCACATCACAGCAGCAATTACAGACCCAAAAATCCAATCAAAACCCCTCATCTTTTAGCTCAATGGCCATTACTTTAATTGCATGACAATAACAACAAGAAAATTAAGTGACAATTTGAAGTTATAAACTGATCCCAGCCCATGCCATTCATTTTGGCTCCAGGGTCCTTGAACTCCGAGGATGGCACATCTGAAAGCACCAAAATGGCTTTGACATCAGTGTCCCATTTTTAAACTCTCCCAGGCACACTGGCTTCTGAGACCTTTTGGACTTTTGATCCCCCTCTGGCTCAGCCTGGCTTTTTCTCCTCCCTCCAATTTTATCTACAACGGCAAACGTTTAAAAACTACAGAGGCACACTCAAGTTCTTGCATTTTTTTTGTAGCATGATATGAACAGTGCCTGTATAACTAAAATGGTAGAATTTCAGCTCTAAAATTAGAATTAAATTTTACCTCCAAATCTGTGAAATCAGAAGTGAAGAATTTTTTGTGGGGATGAAAAAGATAGCAAGTCAGCAGTGCCTGAACTAAAGCTGGATTGGTTTTCTCAACAAAAATCAGGGGCACATATTATTTATATTTCAGGGACAATGCAGTCAACACAATTTTGCAATGGATGAAAAACACAAACCCCTCCTTTTTTAAGAACTGCAGTGAAGTCAGAGGAATTGCCACCATCCAGAACAAATCAATGACACACCCTGAAATCAGCCAGTTCCGAGAGCAGAGCTTCGGTCAGTCTGCTGCGATCACAGGGGAAAGCTGCAAAGTTCAGCTCAGGATCCCATTAGTCGCAGCTATGCTTCAGGTCTGCTTTTCTCTTGCAGAAAATACAGAGTAGAAAAAAAAGCCCCTGTGGAGTTCCCTGTCTACTCCTTCCTTCACGGTGCATTCCAGCCCCAGAAATTTTCACTTCTATAGCCCAAATAATCCCCCATCAGTGCAGTGTCATTTCTAGAAGCACCTGGCACAGATGTGCTGCACAACTGCAGTGGCACATACACAGACAAGGCTCTCCCAGGTGTGTTCTTCCCTGCTTCCTTGAATAACCAGGCATCAGGGCTTCCCCCTGACTGGAAGGCCGTGGTAGCCCCAAGCTGTACACCCAGCCTGCAAAAGCCCGAAATCACTTTAGGTGGGAAGCAAAAACTAATCCCCAGCATCCAAACCCTTAAAATTACAGTTTGTGAACGTTTTTGGTTTGTTTTTTTTTTTTTTTGATTTGCACTGAGGTTTTTCCTCACAGAAAACAGTTAATAAGCAAAGAGGGAAAAGAAAACATTCCTTTGAAAAAAAAAGAGTAAAATTCTGGAAAGGAACAGCATGAGATACTGAGGCAGTTGTTTAAAAGCTCTCTCCCAATATATATAACCCAGAAGCCAACTCTTACTTTCACAGTACTGCCCATTTGGAACAATGTCCCAAAAACCGGGGGATTTTTTTGCTTTCTTATTTTTACTTCTCTCCTTGTTCTAAACTCTTATTTTTTTCCTTTCCTAGACAAGAAATCTCACTGTGCACCGCTGACCCGACCTCATCCTAGCTATACAGCAGACAGCTGCATGCCTTGTTGGATCTCTTCCAGACATCACAACAGACAGCACCAGCACCACTCCCTACACACACCCCCTCTGCAGCAATTTGTTTTGCTAATTATTAATCTGTCTTCGGAACAGACAGTAATCAATGAGACATAATAAACATACACAAACCCTGTTCATCACAGCCTTTTGTCAAACTGCTGTGGCAAAAAGGCACCCCGATGACACAAACGGGAGCTGGGAACATGATGATACAGAGATCTTGGATGCACTTGTGGTGTGCAGGCTGAAGTGTCCAAGCTGGCTTTGCACACTCCAACCACGAGTGTTTGGACTTGCCCACAGCATCACTTATTCTGCTCCCTCAGGCCACAGCTTAGCAAGAAAGTTAATCTAGTCCTGAGTCCCATAAAATAAGCATAAAATTGTGCCAATCACACGATGCAAAGGGCCAAGTTACTGCAGCTACAGAACTCAGGTCTTCATTTTCAAGTGTCATAAAGCAATCCAAACATTGCATTGGGCTTTTCTGTGCATCTCCGTTTAAGGAGCCTCTTGCATACATCTTCACGTCTTTCACACAGCAAGTTCAAATTCAATTGAAAATGAAACTAGTAAACAACTATTAGAATCTAGTGCCAAAAGCAGCTTCCATTTGGACATGCTACAGGTACAGAGATGGAAAAAATTCAGAAGTCCTGAATAAAGACAACATCCAAATGGGAAGAGATGTCTGTATTTCTTTATCCATGAAGTGAAGCATTATTTGTAGTGCTTCAAATTTTGTTTGGTACATCAAAGTCATCAAGCATCACCGTATAAAGCCCCACAAGACTTCAAGTTCTTCAACTCATCTCCTCTCATCATCATCCCCTACACCTACACTTAGCAACTGCAAAGCACCCTTCAGGTAAAATGCAATGGCTGATTTAAAAGCTTTCACCATCAAACAAAGGACATGCAATGAATACAGAAGTGAGGAAGTAATTAGTATTGCTGAAGACATGTTGCTGAAACTTCCAGCTTTTTATTTGATTGTCAAATTGAGTCTAGGCAGCTTTAGTCAAAACATCTTTGTGCTTGTACTCTAAATATCAAGTACATGTAACTAAATCTAACACTTAAAAAAACCCTCCCTATACTTCGAGCTAAAAGTATAATCACAGTGCATCTGGCATTTAAATAAAATAACCATTAGCACAGGAAACACACAGCATAAAAGTACCAGGTCAAGAAAAGACAGACGAATAGAGAGAAGCAGCATGGGATTGGATTTAATGCCATGTTTACTAGGGATCTGCTGCACTGAGAAATGTAGAGGACTTCCTCTGGCAGGCTGAGTTACAGGATTAAAAATGCTGGCTATGACTAAAAAAGGGAGATTTAATTATCTGGCTTAATTGGAGAAGGAGGAAAACTAGCTCCAACTTCAAGAAAGCAGCAGACTAAGAGCAGCTAGGACACCTACAGAGCTCTCAAGGCTTGAAGGGTTTTTTGTATTTCCCATTAAAACACGCAGGTATCTATTTGTTAACTAAAGCAATAGAAAGGAGCACTAGAATTTAAAAGGAGAAACATGTTACTCGAGATGAATTGGATTAAACCATACCAAGACTACAGATTAGCATCGATTAGCCTCTACTGTCAGCAAGTGCTGGCAATGCTCCGACCCACCATCAGCAAACAACTCCGTAAAATTTCAAGTCACATTCACAATTATTAATCAAATCACATACAGAACTGGCATCAGCAGACACAAACCAATCATAGGAAAACTATCCTCCTTAAAGCAGACATCATGCCCAACCCCACTGACTCATGAAATGCCCTGCAGCAGGTCGTTTGAGGGTTTTGTGCCTCAATAAAGTAAGAACAATACTTTTGTGCCTTCATACTAATTGCCACTTTAGATCTATAGATGAAAACCACTATGGAAGTGATTATTAATAAATCACATCATGATATTCGCAGCCCAAAATTCCCTTTGCTCATCACTCAGCAGTGAATAAGAGCACTTTCCTCTTAAGTGTAATCCAATTCATTGTGTCTATTTTCACAGCAGCCAAACTTACTTTCACAGTCAGGTAGGGTTTCCATGATGTCCTTCTCATCATTGCACACCACATAATCCCGTGCTTAGGGTCCCCTATAGGGACATAACTGACAGCCCAGGCAGTTTCAGGTTTCATCAGTCCCCGCACTGGGATGCTATGTAAATGTACATCTCATATAGGTTTGGGCTCCACCATGGCCCCAGAGCCATGAGGAGATAAGAAACAAACAATTTCACCGACAAACTGGGCTCAGCTCTCAGCCCTTATTAGTCCACATGCTAAACTGGATTACCTAAAGCTGGATGCATCCCTCTGCTCCACACAGGTCACTAGCTTCAGCCCTGTCATGGAGAAACCTGTGATGGGATTACAGTGACTGCCTGAGGCCACTCAGCAAATCCATGGCAGAGCTGAGAGCAGAAGAAGGATTAGGAGAAGCAGAATCAATGCCACCATGGGTGCTGTGCCTGTATGCTTTTGCACTGCCATCCCTGTGCCATGGCCAGGGCACACACAGCTGCTCCATCAGCAAACCAGAGATATGATGCAATTAAAAACAGCAGCCTCCCCAGGGATGTGGGAGAGTCCACATTGCTGGAGGTTTTTTCATGGTGTGACCACGCAGGGTGCTAGATAAGCTCATCCAGGCTCCTATTCCCATAAAACATTGGACCAGATGATATCTTAAGTTCACTTCTAGACTGGGATATTGTATGAAAAGCCAACCTGGGAGTGTAGCACAAAGGGTTTGTTTTCAACAGCACTGGTCCCTTGACCTGTTTGACCATCCACCCATGCCAACTCTGGCATCAGCACAAGGGCAGGGTGAGAAAGCATCACCACAACCAAGGGAAAGGGAGGAAAAACACGCTATTCCTGTTTCCCTCTGAAAGGGTTCTCCCGAGGCTCCAGCAAAACACCATGTGCTAATCCGTCCCCAGGTTTCTACAGGAAAATACTAAGTGTGCTAAGAGGCCTGAACGTTGCTTTCGCCAAACAACTGCTCTCCCACTTGTTGTGCTGCTTGCAGAGATGAATCATTGCCTCTGAAAGCTGTAATTTACTGGGACATCAGCTGGCTCTTCACGGCAGGCAGGTGAAACTGATGCCTCCCCACTTAATTGCCTGTTTTTCTTCAAACTCAAACCTGGTTGACTAGTAGCATCTCACAAGGATTTCCAAACTCAGAAGACAGATTTAGCATTGCACACCACATCTAAAACACTTACCTTGCTAAAACAAGGCACCTTGAGAGGAGTTCTTTAAATCCAAAAGCTTTGTTTTGCTTCCTTCCCTAACTGATCCCAATGACCCGATTCCCAAGAAATAAGATTTTGTCTTTACCAAAGGTCTCAAATGTGGGCTGAGGAAGCATGAGTCAGATCAGATGCAATGAAACATCCACAGCTAATTAATAGGATGCATCTAGCTTTCCTCTCATAAAAAAAAAAAAAAGGCAAAATCCACACCATGAAAGAGAAAACATTTGGATTAAAGCTTTAACAAGGTCCTTCCATGCAATTGTCCATGAGCAAGTGCCCCAGTCCCAGAGCCCCAAGCCCAACAAAGCCAGGCATGACCTCCTCTAACCACTTTTTAATTTTTTTTTTTTATAATTAAAGAGTGGCTATAAGAGCTCACCTGCACACTGTGCCTGTTGTGCATACACACATGACTGGCCAACACACCCAGAGAACACCTGACTGATCAGACCTGCAGGGAACTAGGTCTAAGAACATGCAGTTCACAAGTCACTGCAGCATGTCCAGGCATGAGATCAGCACCGAGCTTCCTGACCCAGCCACGAGGGCAGTGGCACGGAGCACGTGCTGTGCAAAGCAGCTGAGGTGCCCTGGAAAACACAGCCCGAATCCAGGCCGTGTGGGTAAGTCACAGTACGGAGCACGCCCGGTGCCAGGGCAGGACTGAGCTCTGTGCTGGCACAGCACGTAAGCCCTTCTTGGTGCTTACACACGTTTTACTGCGACTCTCATCAAACTAAGGAGTTCCCAGGGGAAGGGGAGCAGGCGACACTGTGCCTTATTTCCTAGATTGTAAGGGAGATCAAAAGCACTTCCTTGGTTTAATTTCTGCATCTCATTAATCCACCATGAATAATTGGGTGCTGCGATGCTGAGAGCCACGCAGATGGATATCTGAGCTGCTTACGGAATTGGAACTGAGAGCAAAATCCCATCCCAAAGCTTGGACTAAGTGATTATATGTTTCAAACATCACTCAAGAAGGTCTAGTGCTACTTTTTATATACAAGGTCAGACTAAATGGAAACAACCGCCCTTCAGACCTGACAATCTCTCTTTTTGCATACCCTATAATTTCTATCCCTTTCTCCTTACAATTTTCCTCTGTTTCCACTACTGGTTCAGACAGTAGAAATAATCAGGATATTTAGGACAATTCAGCTTAGATCAGCTAATTCATTGTATCCTCCAGGCTAGAGGAATCACTAAAGACTAGAAAATTCAGAGATGTCATTTGTCAAAGACACTTTGAGTGAATTTATTGTATAGATACAATGAGTTTATCGGGTGTTTCCCAATGGAGAGGCTATGAGTGGAGACCATTTTCCCATTACAATACAATGCCATTTAATGTAAGTATATAAAGTGTCTGTGTCACATCATCACACATTTAGCAAAGGAAATTAAGGATACAAAGGAGAGTGGAGGCATGAATTCTCCAAATGCAACGCTGTCCAGACAGTAGGAAACACTGAAAAAACTGTCTCGTGCATTTGGAGCTGAGCCTTTCTGAATAAATTAGCATTCAGCCAGTGAGGACACATGGAAGGAAACTTTGCAAAGTGCCAAAAACGACTTGTCTGAAAAGAATTCAGTAAATAGATTCCAGTGTCTGACAAGTGTAAGCTGCACTGAGTATTATCAGAGAGCAGTACCTCTTAACCACGTGGACTGATTTGCTAAATGGCAGCTCCTACCAGCTGAAGTCCAAGAGAGATAATCTGAAGGGTGCCAACAAGGTGAGACAGGAATGATCACAATGACAGATGCTGCCCAAGCAGGGTACTCAGAAGTCATTGCATGAACCATATCAATGTGTTATTTATTTTCACAGACTCGTTCCAGATTGTATTTCTGGCACAAGGGGTAAGATCAAGAGCATTTCTCTCAAGAAACTAAGCTAATGAGGATAATTAACGCAACTCCTAAATATATAAACTGTGCAAATAACGAGTCTCATTTGAATTTTGCTCTTCTAGCAAAAAAGCAGATGGAATGATCTGACCTGTTTCATGAGACTTTTGCCTTGCCAAAAAAAGACACTCTCCCTTGAGCTAAGGAGCCATAACCAGGCCAAAAGCCCTCTCCAGCACTTTGAGGACATTTTAGGCTCCACTTTTGCTTGCTCCTTGACTTCTGCTTCTTCTGCCAAGCAGCTGGCTGCTGGGGGAGAAGGGGACTCCCCCCGCTCTCACTGGCAGCAGAATCCACACTGTGTGCCCAGCCCAGGTCCCACAGAAACACAGGTTCCATCCCTTGAACAAAGAAGCAGTGTAATGGGACTTTGATTCAAAATCTTGGATTAAGGCCAAGTTAGCACTTCAGCTGTGAGGTCTTCAGAGTGCAGGACTTCAAAAGATGAGCAGATACTAGACAATCATGTAATGAAGGAAAAAATTAATAATGCAGTATTTCATTTCCCCACATGGATGAGAAAAAGATCCAGGAAAATAATGCAGCACTTATGATCAATAATGCTTCAATTTTAATCAATTTTGCTATAGCCCAAGAACCAAGTAAATGCTACATGAACAAGGGCTCCTCTCATGAGGCCAATAAAGAATCATGGAATCAATTAGGTTGAAAAAGCCCTCTGAGTCCAGCCATTAACCCAGGGCTGCCAAGCCCACCACTCAAGCATATCCCTGAGTGCCACATCTGCATTCTTTCAAACACCTCCAGGACGGAGACTCCACCATTTCCCTGGGCAGCCTGTGCTTGACAACTCTTTTGGTGAAGAACGTTTTTCCTCTAAACAGCCTCTGGAACAACTTGAAGCTTTTTCCTCTTTTCCTGTCACTTCTTACTTGAGATAAGCGACTGACCCCCACCTGGCTACACCCTTTTCTCAGGTAGTTGCACAGAAGCATCAGGTTCCCCCCCAGCCTCCTTTTCTCCAGGTTAAACACCCCCAGCTCCCTCAGCCACTTCTTATCAGATTTGTGCTCCAGAGCCTTCACCAGCCCCACCGCCCTTCTTCGGAAAGGCTGCAGCAAGAGAGGAGAGGAGCAGCCAAATTGTCACAGCACAGATCGAATGCTTCTTGACAGCAAAGACTCACCTCAACTGGCAGCTGTTAAGCAGATCTCCAAGTCCATGCTCAGGAGCTATTCACCTAAACCTTGCCTGCCTACACACACATTTTTGGACTCCTTTCTCATGTGTATTTGCTAAGTGGCCCAGCATCACTATTATTATGGTGTATGAAAATTTTCTTCTGGCCATCACCCACCATGCTCTCCCCAACCTCCTGTCAGGGTCACCGAGCTCACACACACCAAATGTTGGCCATCCCTGCAAGTCACCCACAGCATGCAGGTCTTCCAACACCCAGAGGAGAATGTGGTGAGGGGGAAGCATGCCTGTGTTAATGCTCATCTCTTCCAGTTAGAGCAATCCATCCTGCTGTAAATATAAAGGATTTACAGCACCCAGAGGAATATCACATCCTGCGCCGAAACTGCTCTGAACCCCCGACCGCCAAGAAAATATCCAAAAGCCTCATCTGCTAACAAATTTTGGCATCTGATGGGAGGCAGCAAATGGCGTGCTCCCAAAGTCTCCTCTCTCTCTTCTCAGTGCTTTTTAAAAAGGCATCCATACAGTCAAATTATTATAGATTATATTTAAACGGTTTTTAAAATGCTTTCAGTGCACACAGAAAAAAGAATCTATCATGTGGAATCCTTGCCATTTAAAAGATGTATTAAACAGAACAATATAGGCTGCAATGGTCTTTATAATACAGACAGTAATTCTCTCCAGAGGTCCCAGTAAGGCAAGTGATCACTGTCAAGTTCACACCTGGCATGCACATGGGTCTGATCTTCGCACACAAACCTGTGACTGCATTTACAAAGCAGGTACATCTCCACGTATACCTGGAGCAGCACAGGCTGGCAAGAGGCAGAAGCCATGCCACATTAAATGCACTGCTTGTACTTAGCAGCTCTAAGTCACAGTAGATCTTTAATCACTTAGAAGAGGTCACACATTTTCCTCAGTTTACATCCCTAATATTAAAATAGATTAAGATGTAACTATTTTGAATGGGGATTCCTAGAGCTGGTTGCCACAGCCTAGGTGTGGGGCCACAACCTCAGATGCTCAGATGCAGATTTACCTACCCAAAGCAGGTAAAAACCCAGTCCCCCACCCACTTCCATTGCCAGGGCACACAGTCACCCCTTTCATCTTTTCCCCTTGCTACCTGCCCAGTCAGAACTTAGTCCTGCCTGCAGAACTTGGGCTGAATGAAGGAGCAGACCGAAGCTCAGTATCATCACCAGCCTGGGTACCAGACACCATGGGGTCACAGACACCTTCTAGTGCAAAAAGCTCTCACTCAGCAACCTTGTCCTGAAAGCCCAGATTGAGTCAGCCCTATTTAAGGTCCAAGCAGCCTTTATCATTTTTCTCCCATCTGCCAGCCAAAGAGCAGCTGGCCTATCCTTGTGGGTTTTTTTCCATTCCCCTCTTCTCTCAATGTATAAAATGCTTCTCACCATTTTTCTTCCTATGCATTATTCCACCCTCCTCTCTGCTTGTTTCTTACACGATGCCCAGAAGTTACAAATCTACAGTGTTTTCTCACAGACGACACTTTCACAAACAATGACATCCCAGTCATTTCCTCTCTGGAGTTCTCTGGCGCATCCTGTTTATTCTATATCTCTCTTGCTTGCGTTGCGAACTCTTCAGAATAAAGACTTCCCATATTTTGGGTCCTAAACTGCTGGAAACATGACTGCAGCTACTCAATTCAAGGCCAGAAGAGATCCTTGCAATTATCAAGACTTACCTTTTGGCGTACCACACAACAAACCTCGTCAAGTGACTTCTGCACTAAGCCCCTGATAGTCCTCACAGAGGTGTGCTTCTAATGGATAATGATCACCTTGCCATTTTTTATTTTACATTTCCCCCAGTTTTGCTACATAGTCATTGTTTCTTTCCTTCATACTCAAATCTTTCCGATACTTTCAGCAATTAGCCCATGGTCAAATTTTAGGAAACATCCTAAAATACACATGTGTGTTATTTCTATGATGTCTGCACTAAAACCATTGTCGTTAATTACTTATTATACTTTTCATTTTCCCAGTTTATATTTAATGCACTTTTGGCAAGATAAGATATAGAAAGAAAATAGAACTTTATTACACATGATAGACTTACAATCCTGCTTGTAAGAAGGTACATCTGTAAAAGATTAAAGAACTGAAATTATCTGAGAACAAGGTAAAGGGAGAGAATAAGCTGATGGCATTGCTGGCATGCAAGGTATTTTTGTGTTAAAAATGTATGTACAAAAAACCTTTCATACACTCTGAATACCTGTATTAACTTTAATGTTCAACATGCTATAAAATGACCATCTTCTGAAGAAAAAAAAAAAGATTAAATTCCTTTGAGCCAAGTATTAAAAGCATTCTTAAAGCAAACAGACACAAGATGAATGCTCACAAAAAATCTGTTTTTCATCTGTCTAAAATACGTACTGGCTTCAGCTAAAAGCCAATCAATCAATATGCAAAGAATGAAAAAAAAAAAGTTCTAGCCAGATATAAATATTTTTTTAACTACAATCATCTGGCAGTGGAGCACCACTGACCTAACTTCATGAGCATCTGTCAGCTGGTGATGGCCATGGTGCTGTTAGGGGAAGAAAACTGAGACATTTTGCTCATTTAACTGAGCAGACTAGAAGTGGCCCACCACAAATCACGGCAAGTGACACGGTCTGGAGGGGAAAAATACCCAAAACAAATGTTCAAGGAAACCAGAGAAAGCCTGCCCTGCCCAGTGCCCCCAGAGCTCTTGGAGGCTGCAAGGCACCAAAAGGCTGCAAGTATGAAGTGCAACAACTCCATCACCACTAGGCGGTTATCCATCAGATCCTAATTTCATTATTTCTCCTAAAAAACTTGTATTATCCCACCCATAGCTGAAGTTTCTATGAACATGGCATCATACAAGGCACTATACAAGAACGACAAAAGCGCTTCTCCAGTTTTCTTTTAATTGCCATGGCAACTCTGTTTATTTGGATTTAAGCATCATCCTGGGATGTTCATAACGCCAACAGCACAACACAGAGAGGCAGAACGGGAAAGGGAGAGTCAGTGAGACACTCATGTGGCTAACTCCTGTCCAAACGAAGTAATTCAAAACCCCGTAGGCAACAGCTGTAGTGAAAAATACAGGCGGATTAAGAATCAAACAGAAACAAGCATTTCTTGCCATTTGCATTTTTTTATAGAGGTGGCAGTCCTCTTGCAACTCCAGCAGCTTGGAAAACAGAGATAGCTCTACCAACCTGCCCAGGTGCCCTTCTGCATCTTCACCTGTGTGCAAAAGTGGGGTTTTAAGTTGTGGCGTCATGTAGCCTGCTCTGCACATGGGCTACCAGGCTCGTGGAAGACACACCAGTTAACTGAAGATCCACTGCACCCACCCTAACAATTGTGCTTTCTACTGAGCTCACAAACAGGAGTGATTCAACAGCCTGACAGGACACCAGCAGTACCTGCAGCATGCTTAAACCCCATTTCCCCACATGATTAGGCTCAAATGATGTTAGCAACACTCCAGACCACAGTGAAACTCATGTAGCACCATTTAACTGTTACTACCTGAACTGATTTGAGCTCTGGATGCTCTATTTATGGGTTATGCTGAATAGACAGGAAGTCCACAGCAGTACCATCCTGCAATTTCACAAGGTATCTACAAGTACGTGCAAAACCTAGCAAGCATAAGTTAGAGTGCACAAAGGATCACATATCAGCTTGGAAGGGGCCCATACAGATCACCAAGTCCTGCTCATCACAGAACTGCCTCAGTTTTCCCTAAACCCAGTGGCTCCTCGGATTCTGAGAGACATGGTGCCATGACCACATGGTGCCTGTTCCAGAGATCAACCACAGGGGAGGCAGAATTACCAACTTCCACCAGATTTATGATTCAACAATGCAGGAAAAAAAAAAAGAAAATTAAGGAAAAAAAAAAAAAAAAAAAAAAACAAAAACCACCAACCAAAAAAAAAATTAAGAAAAAAAAAAAAAAAAACAAAAAACAAAAACCACCAACCAACCAAAAAAACTCCAGCAAACCAACAAACAAAAAAACAAAAAAACCAAACAAAAAGAAAAGAAAAGAAACAAGCAACCTAATTTACAGTCTTGCCATGGTTAAAATGAAGAACTGAGCAATTGTTTTCAGACACAATAGGCAATTGTTGAAAGAAATCAAGAGAAGATCCTGCAATCCATCTCGGAGACTGTCCAACAGCTTGGAAAATGGACTGTCACTTCATCCATCAGGAATTTCTACCACCCAACTGGCTACAACGTGACCCTGGCTGGCAGGGAGTAGGACTGACATCTCTAGGATTCTGGGAATTGAATAGTTTTACCCTCCTAAACACAGACCAATTTACCTTCACATTTTCTAAAATTACCAATACAAGGAGACTGCTTTCAGTCAAACACTCTGCAAGCAAAGAAAGTTTGTTCTGAGTAGTGTAGAAAATTGGCAAAGATTAGCTGATTGCCCCAGGCACAATTTTTCCTCCTGCACCAGGGGCTGGCTACTACCCTAGCTTCAACCTCTCCAAGCTTTTGATGAAGGAAGGATGTTTGTTCCACCCACACTGATGACTTTTATTACCTTGGAAGAGCTGCAGAAATGTTTTGTACGCACCAGCGATCTCACATGCCAGATGGGCAATACAGCAGAGGTATGGTGGGGTCCAGCCTGCAGTGAGAACACTCTCAAACAGCCTCTGCACTGGATTCAGACATCCAGAGTTTAGATGCCTCCATATAGACCACACAGGTGCTATCCGCACTCACACACAAAAGAAAGAAGAGAGTTTCCTTATTCAGTGCAGCAGAAAGGAGTCTGGATAGTCTCCAAGCAAGGCAACAAACATGGGAAGTACTGAACCTGCAATTACAGCAGCCCATGGGGACAACAGAATCACCATTACTCCAGGAAGATCAGAAGCCACAGAGGAGTTCCAGCTCAGCCTCCCAGTGTACCCAGGGGCACAAAATCCATCGTCACAACTGCAATGTCTTGCTTGCTTAACTACCCACACAGAACCAGTTCTGTTAGGACTTCATGGAGAGACGAGTCATACAGGCCAAACGTACATGTCTAAAAACAGCAGCAGGGTGGGGATTATTTTTTTAATTAGTTTGGAACTGAAGTGTGCAGCAGCCTTTCTGACACAGAGAAAAAAATGGCTTTCCTCAGCACACAATATGCTTAAAAGAGTCTGCAGAAGTAACATATAACAGCTACAGGTGCACTAAAAAAATACCATTAGCTCCCAAAGTGACTTTTTTGTGACTGGTCAGGCTTGGACTCAGCAGCAAATTGCAGCCCTTTCTGAGAAGAAATCACCTCTGACTGCATCTGTGAAACAAATGTATGGAGATTAAAACTGCATGGGAAACCACTTCTCTGACAAACCACCCCAAAAATTTTGAACGGTGTATTCCATTTTAGTCCCTTCTCTGCAGAACATGGTTAGTTAATCTCACATTTAACCCTCTGTGCCAACATTTGTACAGTTTCTGTTGCCGCACTGGAATCTGCACATAATGTGATCTGGCTCAGCACTCACAGTGCTCCAGGGATCAATTACCATTTTATACATCAGTGTTTCATTACTGAGCCGTGAATGTCCTCCAGCCAATCAGACCCTCAGCTCCACGCTCCAAGACTCTAATCTTTGAAAATTAGGTATTTGGCAAGATACACTGTAAGAAAGAAAAATTACCGGACTCATGCTGTTTTGAATACATCCAGCCTCCATTCACAAATACTGCCATTGCAATGGCCACTAGATGTTTTCAGTGATGTGATTAAAAAGGAAGCTGTGATAATTGTGGAGTGGAAATGCACTCTCATCTGTCACTTCTCTTGGAAAATAATGAGCTCTCTTCCTTGTTATGTTCGCTACAATATATCTTTGGAAAAGTCTTATAGAGATTAATGCTCAATTGCTCTAAATGAGCTTAGCTTTATTTATTCTAGGAGAGGATCTGGTCCCAAAGTCCCAATAAGCCATTACTTCACTATCCTCATTAAAAGAAAATCCTATATGGTAGCTAAGACAGGCCTTTGGCACCGTGTCTCCCCTGTAAATTCAGCGATGGAGATTTGGCGTGCTTTGTATCAACAGGCCATGCCTAAGTGCGTACTTTAAATGAGGCTAAGCTACACGCCAGCAAACATTATAAATCTTTGTACAATAAGGCAAACTCCACATTTCTGCTGCTCATCTTCAGCTTTGCTGCCTCTTCCCCGGGTGCTGCCACAGCACCAGGAACCTCGCTGAGCTGGCAGCACAGGAAACTCATCTGCAGCACCGTAAATACTTGAAATAGTTAATTCTTGAGCAGCAGCTCTGTAGCAGAGACTTTGGGGAACAGAGGCACTGCATGCCCAGGCAGACTGCCTGGGCCTCTGCTGGACTGGAGGTTCCAGGAAGAGAACCCTGTCACCAGGAGGAAAACCCTATGGAAAAAGCAAGTGTGCTCTTAAAGCCACTGCGATTCCAGTCATCTGTTTTGAAACTGCAAGTGCTGTAAAGTGACAACACACAAGCCACAACCACATGTTGAAGAGTTTGTTTTAAATCACGAGGTGAAAATAAGAATCCATTATAACCCTGTTTAACATTCCTGGGCTGGTATGCAGCTATGCAGCCCACGCAACACCACAGCTGTGGCTGCGAGGTCTCAAAAATCTGCTCCAATAGATCGGAGAAAGCACCAGAACCAAAAATTAGGACAGTGCCAAAAGCACTGCAGACAGCTGCAATCATCCCCACCCAGGCTTTCCTCTTCCATCACCTCTAACACATCAGGTGAATCCAGGTGGTAGGACAAAAACTGGCTCATGTTAGGAAAGTATTTTTTGCACAAGTTTCACAGTTCAGGAGATCTAAGGATCAAAGCCTCTTATACTGGCCACCCAAAGTACAAACATTCCCTTAAATAACCTCTGTTGAGAATTGGGGCTTTCCACACCTTTGTGCAAAGTAATTGGACTTCAAGCAGAAAACTTTTTAACTAAGAGGTAAAAACCCTCTGTCATGCGACTTAAATGGATCAGCCCCTATAAAGGCTTCGTGAGACATTAAAAAAAAAGGAAACCATACACTGCACAACTGACAGCCAAGTGACTAAATACCAATGACCCAATCATATGGCATTTCCATTACTTTAACAGAGATTCTGTGAACCCAATGCTGGCATTCTGATGAGCAAATATGTACAGAAAAGCAGCAGGGAACACATGTCAGGCACTGAAAAATTACAAATTTTAAAATACTACCTTTCGATGATTCTTTAACAGAAAAAGATCTGTTTGTGTACAGACTCCTCCTCCAGATACTAATACAAGGAAAAACTCTAAATTGTCTCTTCAAGTACACACACACAGAGCAAGCTGTCACACATGGATTTTTGTGGCTGGACAAAAAATGCTGTTCATTTTCAAACTAGTGTAGTCCAGACTTTCTCTGCCTCAGCTGAACATCTCACAGATGCCACTGAGTTCCTAATCCCCCTCTGGGCCCAGGAATGGCCTGTTTGCTCCTTTTATGTGCTAGAATTCTCCAGGTGTGCTTTAAAGACACTGAACAAAGGAAACATAGCAGTTAAGAGTGGGTTTGTAGTACTTCACCTTCCTCAAACGCTGAAGTTAGTGAATATCATGCAAGTACAGACTTCCCTCTCTGATACACATATTCACAAAATTTATAAAGCTAATGCCCTAGATCTGTTGTGTTCTCCATTAATAATTTAGATTGTTGGCCATTTTAGGCATATACAACATATGCTTCAAAATACAGTTCTTTTTTTTTTTTCCATTCTATAATGACCCACTTGGTGTGTTTGATGTTTTTAGAAACGGCTGTGCTGCTTGCTCAAAGCTCTGGGAGACCACAGTAATCCTCTCCCAACTGGAACTGGGCTTCTATGAGGCCCACAGAGATGATCTATTCTGGTCTTTTGGCACTAGTCATAAAGGAAGACATAGATTAAGGTTTTCAAGATCATTTCTGCCAGAGACACACTCAAATAAGAAAGTGAGACAGTGACAATTCTATTTCAGTAGTGCCTTCAATGCTTAGAGATGACACAACTGATATTTTCAGCTCTGGTCATTCCTACAGTTAATAAGAATAAACTAAAAGCGTCATTCCCACTTTACATTCAAATCATTGGTTTCATGTATCTATTATTTTTCTGGGTAGGTTTTTTTTTTTTTTTTTAAGATGAAAAAAAACCTTCTCCAGGATCTGTTAAGTGTTGATAATAACAGACTAGAACACAAAGCCATTTTTCTCTGTCCAAGAGGAAATATTTAACATCACGGTCCTGACACATGTACTCTTGTTGCCAACACCCCGCACACGCAGCACCTGTCTGCGTGTGGATCACCCACCAGCCCAGCTCCACAATCCATCCTGTTTACTATTTAGAACCCGGGTTAAAGCCAAACCAAGCTCCACCTCCCAAAAGCCAGAAGGGCAGCTTGTGCAGATGTCGAAATTCTGGTGAGAAAGACAAACTATAAACAGATTTCCTAAAAGATCTGCCTTGGGACAGTCTTATCTAGCAATTCCACTAATTCCCTTGACAGGGAAAGTAGGGGACTGTGAATGAAATCTGCAGACAACAGATAGCTGGGAAAGTCTGTCAACTCAAAGGATGGGCAGACGTGTATTCAGAACATTTGAGGTCTAAAACAACTGACAGGAGGTACAGCTTGTAATAAAGCCAAGCGCAGTCATGCACTTTAGGATTAAAGAAATATGTTCTGCAGCTTGAAAGCTCAACAGTTGGAAGTGATATAGAAAGGGAAAGATTTTGATGGTTTAGTGGCTCATGGCAAGAGTGTAAAAAAGCCAGATGTTGCTCGTGGTCCCAGTGAGGAATGGGAAAATATGCAAGACGCTAGTGAGGTCTCAGCTGGAGTGATGTGCAATTTCAGGTTACAGAGTTCAAGAAAGGTTATGTGACACTGGAATAGTGCAAGCAAAGGTCAGCAGGATGACCTCTCCCAGGAGACAAAAAGGCGATGGCTTTGCTTCTACAGCAAAATAAAGGCTCTCTTTGGGGGGGTAAAAAGAAAGATACAGCAGTACAAACCACCTATGAAAAGGCTTAGGCTGGAACTTGAAAGGNAAAAAAAAAAAAAAGGTGGGAGACTGACTTTTCAGTACCTCAAACTCTACAGGATGGTTGTTGGAGACAGCCAAAAATATGGCCAACCATGCAGGAGGTCCAAAGCTGGTCCTGATAATATACATCCTCACTATCTACAGCCCAGTGAGCCCACCTAACAAGGTTCAGGAGCTGCATTGCTACCCCAGAACCTCCCAGACTTTCCCCACCTGCCACCAGGTTTTGTGTTGTCACCATAGAGACATGGTTTTTAAGTGATGGAGAGTCCACACTCATGACACAGACACAGCAGAAGCTACTGTGGCTTCCCAGATTGAAAAGGGGATGACTTCTCCTCAGGAAACTTGAGGCTATGCCCAAATCAAGTCAAAAGAAGACAACAAAGGGAAGCTGGTGAAAAGCACAGCAGGTCACTCAAAATGACTGGGTTAGAAGAGAATCACTTCTAAAGGAAAGAAGGTGGTTGGTGGCCAAAGCCTTTAGAAACCATCACTGTGATAGCAAACGATTCACCCTCATGGCTGAACTCCCCCACTATTCCTCAACACTGCCCAACAAATTAACAGTGCAGGCAGGTTTAAACAAGGGCAGTTGACTATCTTGCTACTCCAAATTAATCTCTGTTTCAAAGGAAAAACATGAAGTTAAAAAGGGGACAAGGGTGAGAGAAGGAAAACATAGAGGCTAATTAATGTCAATCAGTATAAAAACCCATGACTGATGCTTTTGACATTACCCTTCCAGACAGTGTTCCTGCAGACACTCGAGGAGCGTGAGGCGAGTGCGAGAGCACCGCATCAGAAGCGGGATTAGGCAGGAGGTGCCTGGAAATCCACACAACACAAAAACATCTTGCTCAAATATTTATACACTAATACCTTTTCCATATGTTGCAGTACAGAGACCCGTGGATGTTTATGCCTTCTGTAGCATCTCAACAGCAAAGGCTTAAAATACCTCTGTAGCAGGATAGAAATTAAACTCCACATTACTTCCATTAACTACTACTACTGCCACAGGAGACGTGCAAGGAAGGAGAACTACCCCCACAAGCTTCTCTTCTGTGAATTTATCATCCCACTGCCACCTTGGATCTAGAAAAGACACAAACAGAACAACTAGCTCATTTTAGACTTTTTTTTCCTACAACCAAATACTTTGCCCACAGAGCAGCTTCATGTGTACATATTTTTGCAGTTGCTGTACTCTACTCAAGCTTCAAACCTTACAACAAAATAGCGTATTTTTGGGTCATCTGAACTCTCTATTCATGAGAAGAAAATGAGTCATTAGTCAATTATATAGTTTATACAAACAGAAATTACCAATTTCCCTCTGTTCTTTGGACCACAATCTGTTGCTTTCACTGTGCTGCATCTTTGGGACTGGCACACCTGACATCCCCCTCATTAGGCAGAATTCTGAAAGTCGTCATTGCAACACCAAAGACAACAATTTCCTACTCTTAACCAAGCACTGGCAGGAGATTTTGCTAAGCAATGGGAACACAGAATGGAAATGATTCTTATATTGTAGCTTTTGAGATACAAATTAAATTATAATCAATAACAATAGTTCTTTGAAGTGTCCTTAAAACTATCAGTGTGTGTTCCCACGTTCCCCCATGCACTCTCCTGCAATTCACCTGAAACACAAACAACTGCCTTTGGCCAATTCTGCGTTGTTTTTACATGGCAGCTGAGCTCCTGCAAGACAATATAAAATTATTTTTCTCTGTTGCTCCAGAAGTGCCCTGGCTGCTCAAGCCAGCTGCTGCACTTTGCAGGCAGCTGCACTCTCTTAAATTTTAGTTTTAATGGCAAAACTAACTTTTCAGCCATCAAAAGTTCAGCTTTCTGCATCCCCAGCAGCTGTTTCTAGAAGGCTGTTCAAGTACCGTGGCTGAGAGGCGGCTTCTTTAGAAGTTTTTTTGCTGGAGGATAACCTCAGAGACCATCTTGGCTGGTCTAAACTTCTGCTTGAAAACCTGTACTGGAAGGTGCTTCATGGTTTTTAAGTGAAAGCAACATTTTAAAAGGATTGCAGCAGCTGGACGTAAGAAGAGATGAGACACTATCCATCCTTATCCAAAGTTTAAAACCCAGCCTACAGCTAGGAAAGAGCAGACACATTCTTACAGATTGGTGTAAATCACAAATAATTTCATTTAAGTCCAGCTGGACAGTGAGTACCCTGAAAAGATGTTTCCCTTTGAAGCCCCACAACTTCTCGGCTCCCTTGGAAGAGCCCAGCAATACTTCAAGCAGACAGAAAATGCTGCTGCATGGACACACATGCTCTCTTTACAAGACACAACCTACCTATCTCGGTTAACTCCCACTGCTAGCAGGCACTTTTCAGAGTTTTTCCTTCACTTTGTCTCACAGATGTGTCTACCACCGTAGAGGAATGTCCCATTCCCAAGCCCTTTTTCACTCTTTACTACCTACTCCGCTATTCAGACACCAGCACTGGGAATTCAGCAGAGCAGCACAGTTTTAAGTCTTGTGTCACTGTTGAGTCTCGTTAAGCAGGTGGTGCCTACCAAAAGCATTTTACTTTTTTTACCTATATTTCATGAACAACATGAAAAAGCTGAGGTGACTTCATGCAGAAAGCATTTCTACATCCTTCACAGCCTCCTTCCCAGGAGATATACAGGAAATAACTTCCCTTTGCCGAAGAAAGCAACTTTCCCCAATTTCTTATCAGTTGGCTCATCATCAACCAAGCAGTGGAGAATTTACACCGGAGATGCCACTCAGTCAATAAACAAATCTGTTTTGTACTCAACCCCAAAAAGCCTGAGTATCAGCTCAGCATGTCACACTTATCCGTAGGTCGCTGGTCAAGACCCACAGAATCAAGACATCAATTTCAATAAATATTTTCACAGTAAAGAATCTGGGAAAGAGCCAGGAACTTCAGCCAATCGGATGAATACACAGTGCAAGCCAAGCAGTCCCCTATGGTTATCCTGTCTCTGGAAAACGGCCTCTTAGCAAGTAATTTACATCTCACGCTCATTCATATTTTTAAAAAGGTCTTTTAAAAGCTGTTTCCTACATGTCAGTGTGTTTAAGGATCTCAATAACTTTTTGCTTTCGTTGCTGCATCCCCCCTTTCAGCTTTGACCTAAAAGAGCACCAGAGCTATAACGGGATCAACCCACATCGCAAAATATCCTGCCCCAAAAGAGGAAGGTCAGTGTTCAAAGAAAAAGGACAAAGGTCTTTTGCCTGGTATCATTAGTTGACTTCAAGATAATCTGTGAACAAACAGCACATAAGTCTGACCCCACCAAAGCATTTTTGACCATCCTTACAGACAAGAACTTGAAAATAAGTTTCCTTCCTGCTCAGTAGGGTAAGATTCCTGTTCCTCTCTGCAACTCCTGTGTCAGCAACGTCAGCGCTGCCCTTGCTGCTCTCCCAGTTCACCAGCAGCTGCAGGGATTTGCAGATACATTCCCTGTCTATTTTGTATATACTCGCAGTAGTACTTGGAAGACACAACACAGTTTCTTGAGACAAAAGGTCAAATTCTGTCAATTACTGCAAATTTCAGCTCTGGCAGAAGTCATCTACAGCCAAGAGCTCCTTCATGCTGTAGAAAGTGGTTGTGGGACAAACCAAGATGTTGTGGGACAAAGTAAGCAAACTACAGTATGGATCTAAATCTTCAGAAAGCAACGCTGGCAGCCATGCCAACAGCCTTCCCCTTGCAGCCTTCAACTTACATTTCAGATTTATGTTAGATTTACATAACATTAGTTTTAGTCAATCACTTACTGTCAGGAGAATAGCAGTATATGAAAAAACAAAACATGGCATGGGTATGACATGCCCCAAAGCCAGCACACCTGGGCCAGCTCACTCCAGCACAGGGCTAAGCAAACACTGCCACACTGCATCCCATGCAGGTCTAGGGAGTAGCAGAGCCACGTTCTCCTAAGGCTTCAGGGATCTACTTGACCTGAGTTGAGACAACACAGAGTGCTGTGATCACCTTCCCACAACCACAAGTCCTGCAGACCGGCCTCTGAGGCATCAGCTATACTGAGGTTGTGTCCTCAAGTCAGAGGGTTTCTACACACCCCAGTTCTCTACAACTCTGGAAAACAGACCAGGGCCTGTGCCAGGTTTTGGCTCATGTGACTTCAACCACTGATGACTATCAACATTCACAAAGCACTCTGCGAAAAGACAACATTTTCCCTGAATTCTGGAATAAGCTCTTAGTCATTTACTACATTTTGGCCTACAATAATAGAATTCCACTGTGTATTTTAACTGAATATATAATTCCTCATTAGCAGTCTCCGGCTGTTACAAGTCTTTAGCCTAGCAAAACACTCAGTGCAACTGCTCCACGAGTGATAGCATTCCCATGATGAGCAAAATGTTTCTTGTTCATCAGGTAGAGCAGAGGTACCAAATCCTGCTCCACAAGTTGTGAACCATCTCATGGGCAGTGCAGGCTCTGCTGCAAACCCAGCCTCTCCACTAGAGCAACAGCTACCACAGGGCAAGGTCCGGGGGAGGAGAAGAAGGAAGAGGGAAGAAGAAAAACGACAAGACTCCGGAAAAATGTGCCTCAGCCTACAGTGAATGAAAGTGCATGTGTCTGAGTGTGTGTGTGAAGTCAGGGCATATTCAGGTAACTCAAACCTAACTACAATCCTTGCAGCCAGCATTTGCAGCCAGTATTCCTCAGGGTCTGCTGCCTTTCTGCAGTGCCTTGCAAACACAAGAGTACCCACAGCATCATCTATTTCTACCCAGACGTGTCAAACAGGCTACCACCTCAAGTTCCCTGCAATCACAGCTCTACCAAGACTGCGGACCTTAAATTAACTTACAGAACCAGCTAGAAAGAAGAAAACTTGACTGTCATATCCCGGGGCTAGTAAGAGAGAGGAGAAAAAACCTAACACCCAGACCAGCCAGCAACTCCTCACACCAAACGAGCAATTTTATTAAGGGAATAACATCTGAACAAGGCATGCTGCACACACACACGTCCTGCAGCTGGAATCTCTTGAGCTGATGCATCTCTTCGTGATATGTAAGAAAATAATTCAGCTCAGCCTCAGAGGGCTGGTGCTAGTGGCTCTGTGATCCTATCAGGCACAAAGTTTGGTAAAAAATGAGGCACAGTCATCACAAGATGTACAGAGCTAATCTGCTGAGAACTATCTTTTTTTTTCCCTGCAGCGGACTCTGTGGACAAAAAATTATTTCAGAGAGTCACCAATGTTCAGCCTCAAGGGAAGGGTTCTGGATGACCAGAAAAAAGCTGTGAGCCACCACAGCCTACGGGAAGCTGTTCACTGCCCTGAGTCCCCCTGCTGCCAGACTGCATGTGCTCGAAGGAATGTCTCTGCATGCAAGGATGGGACACTGCACCAGGGCAGAGAAAACTGCTGTCTCTAGGTAGGGTTATAAATACCTCTACTGAGAGTGCCACACAAACAAAAAAAAACACAGGCAGCACCCAGACCACACCGTGCTGTCTGTAAGTTCTTACACTAAGCCCACATGACTTATCATACTTAAGGCAGTAACAATGAAGCACTACATGGCACTGACATGCTGTTTGGTACTTGCTGGAATACAGAGGCCATCTATACAGAAACAAAAGAGATCTTCCTAATTTCACAGAGCTGACCAGCTCTAGGAAGTTATTCCTTATTGCTTTGCTACCCCCACCAGCACCTCAAACACTAAACATCAGTGACAGAACAGCCCAACACCTTCCCCTTTCAGTTTGGGGTACAGTGGGTGGATAAAGAAATCTGGTTGTCACAAGTAGGACAAGCACCCTGTTTCTACAGTCTGGCTATGCCTCCTGTCTTTGGCATTTGAAGGAAGTTGTTCTCCACCAAAGAGAGGGCATACAAAAGATGCTCCACAAAGGAAAGTTCCTGTCATCTCACTGTACTTGCAGAATAGGATTCCCTCTGCTCACACAAAAAGTCAATCATAGCCATACATCTGCTAAATCACAGCAAGATCCTTCCACAGCACCACAGGTTCTCTATTTCAAGCGGATTAATAATTTGCAGGCAAGACACTTCCCTGACCATGCAGAAAAATCACGACATAAAGGATATATCATTAACACATTTCCACTAAAAGATCACACACAGAGATGTATCAGGCAAGATGACTAACCCTTCTGTTGAGAGCAGATCCATGAGAGGAATGAAATTCTAAATTATGATTTTCTAAATACCATGATAATATTTAGTCACTAAGTAAAAAATCTTTCCAAGACATAAGAAGTAGCATAAGAAACATGCTCTCTTTTCAGGAAATAAAAGTGAGAACCTAATTTCCAGCATCCAACAGAGTGGAGGGACCTTGGTGTAACACATCCCGAGATCACACAGTTCAAGATGAAGAAAAAGCCTTCATTACCCTTCCCAACCACTTTTTACCAATACCACCCAAAGGCTTCCCACCCCTCCATACCTTCTCAATGAAGGGGGATCCTCTTTTTGAGCCAGGAGATGGAGCCAAAGGGACACTCCCTACTGTGAAGAAAGGGTGAGATGCAGGGATAAAGAAACTGGGATAGAGAAACTCCATTTCTATTGTCAAGGGTGTTACTATAAGTCTATTGCTATCAGTCAGTATGAAACAGCAATACACAGGTGCTGTACAATACAAGGGACAGCTGCCTAACTCACAAAGGAGCTCTAAAAAAGTTGAGACACCACCCACCTGAGCTAGCAAACACCAGTTACTCTTACTATTCCACAATTTAAGAATATCTCGAAATTAAAAACTTAGGACATATACAAATTTCTGAAGAAACATGCTGACCAGAGGAGTCAGGAGAGAGATGAACTCACCTCCATCATCAGAACTGCTGCTGTTTCAGACACTAAGGCATGATATTTCTGAACAGCACAGGGTCCAGTTCAGATTGTGGATGCATTCACAAACCCCACAGTTGTGAGCCGAATGCACACACAGAGAGCGCACTGTTGTGCAACACAATACTTAAGAGGCTTCCCATCTGCACTCCATTTCAAAGCATATTTTACTTGTTAGCTTCATTTAGAAGGTCCCCCAGTTCCGCTGTAAGAGAGGACCTTGCCAAAACTTAGCTGAGCAGAAGCACTGAATTTGTATCACCACAAAGTAACTATGAAATAAGAATGAAGTACAGCTCTGCCCTACATATACCAAACACACTAAACACCAACAGACTTTTGTTTGCTCGGGGATTAGGAGATATTTAAGGAACATGATGGCTGTGGCACTTGAACGCCACCAAAAGCTCTCCTAGCTGAAAGCCAGGAATCATGATAGATTTAGGAAGTAATAATTCAGCTCTATTTTTTGCATCCAGTTGAAAGACTATATTTTCCTTACTGAAAGCCTTCAGTACGCAGGCTTGCCAAGAGAAGATCCTCTGCAAGGCTTTCAGCAGCGCTTTCATTTTAAAAATCTGGTATTCGTGTGTCCTACAGGAAAGCATTTTGTGCCTGGAGTTGTAAAGATTTTCTCCAAATGAACTGTTTAGTGCTTTTGAACCTAGTCCTGTCCCCACGGGAACGCGTACCCTCCTGCCAGATCCCAAATGAAGTTTCTGCCCAGCCCCGAGCCCGGGGCCCCTAGCACGGGTTGGGGGGCGTCCCGCAACCCGCGGGTCACCGCGGCTCCCGCCGCCCGCACGGACCCTCCGGACCCCGGCAGCCGCAGCCGGGTCCCCCCGGGCCGCCCGCA
>VZRO01007534.1:290843-377447 GCA_013397915.1 Daphoenositta chrysoptera | reverse complement strand
GAAAATGTTTCTCACTCGCGGCATCCAAAATAAAATCCCTACTGCTGCCTCCACACAACTGCCAGGAGCTGTTCCCTTCCCCGGAGCCTGGCCTGATGTGCCAAAGCCAAGTGTCTTTATCACAGGCTGTCATTTAACATCTCACGGCCATTTTCCAGGTGTGTGGCAGCCGGTTCCCGGCAGACCTAATAGCAGCCAATATTGCATTTTCTACTTCTGCCATCTAAACTACACCGCTGCGGTCACAGCCATCTCCTGATGACAGAAGTTTTGGCCATATACAGGTAGAAAACCCACGGCTATAACTGGGGAGGAAAAAAAAAAAAAAAGTATAACTATATTTGCCCAAGGAGACAGCAGATCACACTGTAATCAAGATGGACAGGGATTAAATTCTTCCGCTGAGTCCCATGCTGTATTCAAGCCATCTTTTAACAGCTTAGCTTTGCTCACAGCAGTTCTGGCTCCCAGAAGTACTACCCTGCACAGAAATAACCGTCCCTCCTGTTTTTCAGGATTTTCAGCGTGATTTTCAGCCTTCCATGAGTTTAGAGGGAGACAGGAGTTCAGAAGGAGACAGAAGAGCCTCTGAACTGTGTTCCTTGGAGCAAAATGCATGGCCTGATGTCAGTGCCTAAACTCCCAGGGAGCACAGGCAGTTAATTAGGTGCCAAAATGAAACACACCAATAGTTAACATACCTAGAGCTAACCCGAAGGGAAGCTTTCAATCCTTGGGATGTGCCTCTTTCTGGGGCTCAACACTACTAACCAGGAAATGCCTCCCTTCCCAGCATGATTCATGGCCTGACATCTCCTGAGGAAAAAAAAAAATCTCATAAGCCCCTTCATTTCAAAAGCAGAGATCAGATTTTGAGCACGGTGAGAGGAGATTCCGATGGCTGCATCCATTCTCTGAGCAGCAGAGGGGCTGGGAAGTTCATCCAGGATATGGACAGCAAATTCCATAGCCTCTGCTCAAGAGGAGAAAAATGCTCACCAGCATTATTTTCCTAGGAAAATAAGTAGCTCCCAGAGGATGTCTACCCAAGGCCTCCCCATCACCTTTTCTTTAAATGTAATCCTCTGTGCAAAACAGAATCCAAAATTCAGGACATTAATTTGGGAGGAGAGGTTGTTCTGAGTCCCCACCCAAAAACTGCTTGTGTTTTGCACACGACCTGGTTATTATAATAATACAGAAGAGTTTTGGAGCAGGAATCACACCCTGGGATGCCTCTTTTTCTCACTAACTATTTAGGCTATAGTCATAAACAGAAAATAGACCACAGCAGTTATTCCGCACAATCTCCTATCATACTGGAAGTCCAGAAGGATCCAGCAAATCTTTATCCTATGGGCCACAAAATATGACCCAATTTCCTATTCAAATACAAAGTAAAATGCAAAATCCTGCTTGGTAAAACCTTGCTAGAAGCAGCCTAGGGAGTGAGAAGGTGGTTTCTCCTCCCGACAGGCCTGAGGAGGCACAGTGGAGAGGGAAATGGCATGTGGGGTCCCCTTGGGACAAGGAGACAGATGAGCTGCTCAGGCAAGACTGAAATGCCCTGGAAGAGAGCACAGAAACTGGCTCTTGGGCATCAGGAAAGTCTAGAACTATTAGGCACCTCCCAGCTTGGTGACAGCTGTGCAGGGCTTTTCTAGGTCTGTTTAGAAAGCAGCATCCCACTGAAATTTGGGGGATTGGGCCCTAAATCTTCTTAGCTTTTATTTTAAAGAATATTGATAGCATTTACATATTTTACGCACATACACGCAGCTGTGCATTTCAAAGTAATCTGTTGTGCTATAAGCCAAAACAGGATTTGAGTCATACGGTTCTATAAAGATAAAGCATTGATTTATCTAAAGAAATCTGTCTAAAGAAAATTGGCTTCATACATATGCAAGGAGAACTACTTAGCACAGATCATCCTCTTCTGCCCCACGGAGTTGGGCATCAAATTAATTTCTAGCTTGAATTTCAGGAGTACAAAATGGAAAATTAAGAAAATCAAGGATGGTGGACTGATGAAACCATTTCCCAAGGCAGCCAAAAGAACACTGCAGAAACAGCCACTTCAGTTCTTAGCTAATAAAGGTGCTGTTGGATCCCACGTCACAGCACAGGAGCAATGCTGCATGGCATTTTTGGGACTGCCATTATTTTTGGTTCTTTCCTTATGATTGTCTTTGTACAAGTAAATTCTTGATTCACATTCAGAAAAACAATAAATAACACAAATCACCACAGGGCCACATTCATACAAACGAAATGTCACTAAAATCAGTTTCACTAATGTCTGACTATGAGAAGTTAACATTTTGAGGAAACCGCTGAGGAAAGTTCTTAAGTATTACCTCTGTTCCTAAGTACTTGAAAAGCCTTGCCTTATCTCAAGCTTTACCTGCAGAAGCTGGGGGCACTAGAAACATTTGTTCTTTACAACAGTCACAGACATTTGCATTCTGTCAACACTGCTGTGTCCTGGACACCAAATGTCTGCCACCCCTGACACACAACAGACAGGGATAAAGTTAATTATATGGTACATGTTCGCAGGATCCAGGACCTTTGTGGATCTGATGGACATCAAAATGAATATGCATATTTAAACAAAATTCCTTTAAAAATAGAATAAGCATCCAGGACCACATATAAGCCAGGACAACAACATGATGTTCCATTTTTTTGCTAAAACAAAACAACAAACCTCAGGACTCAGCCAGAAACCACAAAAATAACACTAAAGAGGGTTAATACTGCATAGGCATCCAGTGTGCCAGGGCAGAGTCAAGGACTGCAAAGACCATGCTCTGCTCCCAGCTGTGACAGCATAAATACAAAAATCCCTTCCCTGACCTCTGAGTGGGTCTCCTCGGCTGATTTGTGGCATTCAGGCCAGTGAGTTTCCCAAGCCTCTGCAACCACCACCTCCAGAAAGCCCCATTTCTGCACCACATCATGGTCTTATGCTATGGGAGGACTGCTGCAGAGAAAACCTTTCCCTCTCCATTTCTTCTGCACACAAGCACAACAAAAGTAGTTTAGGTTGGGTTGTTGGTTTTGTTTTTTTTTTTTAATGCAAGTTTAATAGCTCCAACACACAACTACTATAAACAGCCCCGGAGAGCTGAGTACCACAGCCTACAGCCAGCATGCCCCTAGAGTCACCCAGAGCTCAGTTGGGAGTTACACCCTCATCCTTTTGTGCTGGCTGCAAGTTCATGGGGTCTGCAGAACAATTCCAATGACCAAAAAAATACCAAGCAGCTCCAGGTTTGGCTGAAAACAACCTAGTTCCTTAATCTTTAGTGGGGTTTTATGTGCAAATTGCAGGCAGGCAGGCCTTTACAAGACCTGAACTAGAATTATTCTGTAAACACTCACTTCTTCCTGCCGCCATACAAATAGTAGGAAATTAGATGCTTTTTCACTGATGTTTGGGAGGCATTCTGATGCCCTGTCTCTATGTGTCAGCAAGCTTTTAATCTGTGCTCCTTACTTACTTGGGCTACAGTCAGACATGTTTTCTACAACAGAAGGCAGGGATTTTTAGGTAAAATACAGAAATCAATCAATGGGAAACTGTATTGAGAGCTGTCAAGAAATTGAACCTCTCAATTTTATTATTCCGTTCACTTGTCCATAATTAGTATTTTTATAGCACTCAAAATACCATCAGTAGTTTGTAATGAAAATACAGACATAGGGTCTTTGTCCCAGAGGGCTGACACTCTGACTTCCTATGTTAAAGCTAATTGTTATTTAAAATGTTATTTAAGATCATTAGTCTCCAGTAGACTATTTTTCTTTTCTTTTTTTGCTCGGTAGTTTCCTTGCAGTGGGGTAAGGTAAGACTGAGTGTATTGATAACCCCCTCCCACTGCTCCCCACAAGACCCTTTCTGGAATATGATCTTCAAAATATGCTCCATTTACCAGAGGTTGAGCTCTGAGGGCAGAGAGTTGTTTGTGAAATATTTATATTTAGTAAGCAATCATATTAGAGCTGATTTTATGCAATTGCAGTTTATTTATAAGCTGGTATTTTTAAAAATAAATTATATAAATTAAAAAAAAAATACTCAGTTTCAGAGAATATGCCATGAAACTCCATGGAACCATGATGCAATGCATCTACATTATATAGCTCTGACCTCACTTTTTAATTATCATCCATATGTGCTCACAGAATTTATTTAGAGACTACTACAAATTGGGATAAAGCCTACTCACCCAGCAGTTCTCTAATTCAGGTAACTTTGTAGTGTCAGGACAATACGATGTCACATAGTTTACTACAGTGGTGATTTACATGGCATTAAGTATATTATATTTCATTTCAAAATACAAAGCAGTAGGTCCAGACTGGAGAGCAGAAAACAGCTATAAGGAAATGCACTGGTATAACTGAAAGAAAACAGAGCAACAAGCCAGAAATCACACGGCCTTTAAGCAATTTGCCTTATCTTCTACATTTAACTCCAGCTACAGTTATTAGAATGAAAAAAATCATCAAGCTCTCTGTCACATTTGAATCCCTACTTATGGGACATTATTATATATTACTGTACACATTTTTCTCAGTATACTTATACATTACTGCATGCATTTTTGTCAGTAATGTCCTCTGTTTTAATTTAAATTTCTGTTCACTTAATACATTCACTTCTTTACAATGTATTGCCCAGTTCTGAGACTCTACAGAGGAACATGCATTTGCTCAAAACAATCTGTTATCACTAAGAGTGGTTTTTTTCCAGGGTGGAAACAGTTGCCTATGCTTGTTTTTAGGAATTATAACTTCTGGGCCAAATTTAGAACTACATTACCCTTTAAAATCAAATAAAATGTGAATAGCCAGGTTTTACCCTGCCTTGGATTCAAAGACACCCAGCACGACCTTCATCCTCTACACAGAGTCAGGTATTTTCCCCCAGGTAAACTTTCATTTCAAGAACCAAAGGAAAAAATACTTAACAAAGATATACATTATTACATTACATACTCACCCTTAGATCTCTATTTAAATTCCATTCTTTCCCTCCCCAAGGTGATGGTACTTTTCGCTGTTCTTAAACTTTCTTCCATATTGCGCAATTAAGACAAACTTTTACTGGTTTTTTGCAGCATTAAAGACTACATTCTGATTTTTCCTCACCCTGTTATGTCCAAAGGTTACCACTTCACAAAGTATCCTAAGGACATTTTTACTACCAAGAAATATTTTGACAACAAGAACTATTTTTAACTCCACTAAGCTCTGCTGAGTGTAAAATGTTGCACGGGGTGCTCAGCAGCCTAGGGGAATGCAGCCATCAAGGGGGTTTGTTTCCTTGGCACAAGAACAGCAATCTGAATCTTCTCTGTACACACAGAGCACGATGTACATCTCATTATAATCCCAAAGGGTCAACAGAGAGGGAAAAATGCACCTCAGATCCACCAACCCCAGTCTAGAGATAGCAAGGTGCTGCTGCAGGTTGGATGCATTCTCCACACCTCTGACTGTTCAGGTCTCATACTGGGATTTCCAAAATTATCAGAGGAAATGGATTTGGACAAGAGAGCAAGTAGCCCACCAAGATGCTGCTGGCAATCCAGGATGGAGCCTCCAGGTGCTTGCCCTGCCTTCCCTCACTTGCAGTGTTGGAAGTGATTTAGCCATGACACAAAATGAAACATGACCACGCATCCCAGAAAAAACACAAGGGAAATTAGGCATAAGATAAAGACAAAAGAGGGAAGGGCCATGGAGAGAAGGGCTGGTGGCAGTTCCCAGCCCCTGTCACTACCCCAGCTGCAGGATGATGCTGGGCCAGGGGTAGCAAGGCCAGCCCCTCTGCTAAAAAAGGGTGCCGGGAGCACACCAACACTCAAATACATCTCAAGGTGAATAACCCAAGTTCTGGCAAGGTGTGTTTTCAGAGCAGACCAGGGAACAGAGTGTTTTACCCCCTTGCAAACACCCAGCAGGATGCTTAGACACTACTTGCACTGCTAGCACCCCAGCTAGCAGGACTTGTGTAGCAGATAGGGCTACACAAGCTCTCAGTTCAGGGATTAACTTTCCCAAGTTACCAATTCATTGCCCATATGTGCCTGCTCACTAGGATTTCCTATCAAAGCAACACTTTCCCCTTCTCTTTAACTACAAAAATAATGTAGGTTACAACAGAGGCTGCCCCCTCCAGCAACCTGTGCTCCACCCTGGAGTCATTTTTTATTACTCTCCCCAGTGTCCTAGACCAGGGCTGCAGAGATTGTTCCAAATGTGGCTTTCATTTAATGCTAGAATAGTCTCCATTAATGTAATATGCTGTGATCCTTATGATATTCCAAGTGGAAGGCCAGATCTTGTTTGCTTTTTAAACATCGCAGACCATCCTGCATTTCATCTGTGCATACTTCCCAGCACATATCACAGAATGTGCCATCCACTCGCCACTTATTAATGTTTCAAGAGTCTTCTTTAAAACTCACATAAAATTTAGGGGGGATTTTGTTCAAGGACTCTTCTGACCGTTCTGTGCAGTCAGCGAGAGTAGCTTTATTTCACAGACTGGATTTAATATACAGAAACATACTGCATCTGTTTCCAAATATTTTCTTTCTAAAACCGTTATGAAAACTGGTGCCAAAATGTGCTCATTCCTGTTCAAGGAGGAAACCTAATTTGGGTTTCTTGATCCAGATCATCTTAACACCCAGGCTCAATTTTGCTTGCTAAAGCAATCTACAGGCTCCAACTAATACAAATTTAATCTGCAAGGCTTCCTGCTTGGGCTGAATGGGTCCAGCATTTCTTTGTTACAAGATCCACACCACGTATCAGCAGCATCTGGTACTGATTGCAGATCTCAGACACTGTGCCTATGGGCTCCATGGGCAGGATCCTTCTTGGATTTCTGGTTCCTTTTGGATTTTTCCCCAGGCTATCTCTTAATCTTGTTGGATTGAAGGTTTATGACTGGTCCTTAGCATTTCTTTTTTTTCCAAGGTGTGATGTTTTCTTTTGGACCGATCTGTGGTAGCTGACCATACTTGAGAACACATCGTGCAGGTTAAATTCTCCTTTTACATGGTCATAAAGCAAGAATCACCTCTTTAGTTAATCAATCTGCCCTGCCATAATGCTATGAAAAGCAGGAACTGCTCCTCTATCTTCCAACATTTGGGATTCACCTCCTTTCCACTCAATGGATATGTATCCATTTTACAAGGGATAAAAAATAGTTTGCCTTTTAATTGTAGTGAGAAAGAAGGGGTATTCCAAACAACAAATGCTCTTCTGTGTTTTCAGGTTTTCATTTGGTAAGGTTCCAAGCCTTCCTCCTAAGTCAGGAGCAGATTTTGCCACCAATTGGAATGACATTTAGGAACCAATTGGAACGAATTTAGGAACGACACAGGAACATTTTGATCAATTGGTGCAATCTAAAGGTTAAAAGTTCCAATATGCAGGCAACCTGGGGAAAAATAAGAGCAATGCTGAGTTTAAAACTTATATATTCAATCAAGCTATTTCTCCAGGACACAATTTCCAGTCTACTTTGATGAATGCTGATGAAAGAGCATGTGGAAAAATGTGACCAAAAAGGAAACTCTCAGCCCAACCTTACCTTCACTTTTTGTCCCATTCCATGCACCAAGTTAGTCCTCAGAAAAGGAGCCTGAGGAACACAAGAAACAGTATTCCTTGTTCTACATACAAACCTCCTCCCTGTGTCTACACCTGAAACTCCCACACCACCCCTGCACATCTCCCATGGGCTCCCTGATTGGAAAACTGGAGACCACAAAGCAAGGGGGACATGTGAAGTGACCATGAGAGAGGGTAAAGTTTGGGAGCTGGGGTAGGGGAATGGCCCCAGCATTACCAGGCTGTTCCCAGTATGTGTCTGCCATGCAAGGAATTAATATGGTTATATTTAATCCTGTTTTTCTCTTCCTCACATGCTTATCTTTGGTACCGGTTCTTCCTCAGCTTCCCAATCAGCCTGTTTATACTTGCAAAGAAGTTCTCACAATAATAAGACTTGTGTTGAACAGGGAAACTATTTCATCACATTTTCCTCAATAAAGCCATAAAGTGGCCATTTTTTCCTCAATAAACCCCCACCCAAAGACTAGCCCTGCAAGACCTTTTCAGTGTTTCAGCTCTAAGAGATAACGCAGTAAAGTATAATATGCAAAGTTTTATAAACTGGAGCAAATGCTCCAAGCAGAAAACTGGCAGCTCCAGCAGGCTTGGCTTTGGACCTCCTCAGTTCACCACAAATCTCAAATACTGTATCTGGAGATCAGACTTCAGATGTCTGTTGGCTGGATCACCATGACAAAAACAAGGCTGAGGGGTTTTTTTGGTTTTCGGTTTTTGTTGTTTATTTTTTCACAAAGCCAGCACCGGTGCAGGAAAGGACAGGGTTTTGGCTTCAAGGCCTTGGAAAAACAGAATTCAGTTTTTCCATTCTGTCATTATTCTAGGAAAACTCTACAGGTAAATAAGTTTCACTCTTGTACACTGACGCCTCTTGGAGACACTTGGGAATACTGGATAATAGCTAAATTCATAACCAGGCAGGTATCTCCTAAACTAGGGCTTACTTGTATTGCTCAAATGTCCTTTTACAGAAACAGGTATTTCAAAGAATTTTACCCTTATGAAGGTACTCTGACTTTATAACCCTTCAACAGACAAGCAAGTACCTGGAAAGAAATGCTCTGCCATAAACCCCAGCATTTAATAAAGGGCTTTTCTCCCCAAGAGCTCAAGCACCTGCAGAAAGTGAGCTGCTGTCATCACCTCCTTGTTACCAGGGCCATGTCTTGTTCCCAGCATAGGGAAAAGCCTTGACCAGGACCCAACACTTCTTCAGTCCACACGTGCTATCCATTAGGCTGTAAGACACTGACAGGAGGTAGATACATAGCTCTAAGTCATATATAGTTTATGAAAACATAACTTACAAGTCCATGATTTAAAATAGAAGCATTTGGAAGAGAAATGGACGGTAAAGGCAGAACCAGCACGGGCTTACTGCAGAGAGCAGCATGAGCTACAAGCAAATAGCAAATGCCACTAAAATGTGAAAAAGTCAAAACTTTACATGGAATTTAAACTAGTTCTTTACATTGGGTTCATGCTGAATTCTTAGACCAGCTTATGACTCCATATATAGCAAGGTATATGACAATTTTTAATCTAGAGGAGATCTTGACTTGGCTTCGCAAAGTCACGCGTGATTCCCCTGATGTAGGACGTGGACAGTGGGTCCCAGGTGAGCCGCTCTGCATGTTGAAGATTATATAAAAAGGGAGACTATTCCTTCTCATATTCTTTAATACTATTATTGATACTATCATTAAATGAGAGAATATCCCTGAGGCTGGGAAAACCTCAGGGAGTGTGGGAGCTAACACCTGGACTCAGGATTGGTTTCCTTGGTTATTAGAGCTGGCTGAATGGTTTTAACAGATAATGATATCTAATTTAATTACATATTAGACAAAACACTTCTGATTATTATTCATCCAGCCAGGATTAATGAATTTCTAAGTCCTTCGTCTGTCCTAAATTTTTTCTACACTCTTGTCATTTACCTCTTTTGTTTTGAAGCTCATCTGAATTTTTCCTGTCTGAAGAGAGAGGTTTACTTCTCTACTAACTTGCATGATTTTCTTCTTAATGATGCTGCTCCTTAAATGAATTTCCACCGTTTATAATTTGTTTCTCAGGTCATCAGAGAAAGCATTTAAGTCACAAAATCATTCTTACAAAGCACTGATAGTCTGCCTTTCTCATTCACTATTTAAAATAGAGTCCATTTAAAGGCAGAGCCCAGGTAGTTAACCTTGTTGATTTAGAATTCCTCACATCAGTCATTAACTTCTAATCCATTTGGCATCTGTACACCTTTTTAAACTATTATTTCTTTCTCCACAGCATAACTGCTGAACTATTGAAATCCGATTTATTTTGACCATGTAGTTCATCCTGATGAAACTGGATTACTAAATAATTTTCTGCTCTGCTGTATATACCACTTACTTTCCAAATGCAGACCATGATAGAAAACCAGACCAGGGAGAAGACTATTTTGCCTATTGCTGGGACAGATATGCCGTGGCAGGAGGAAATTTGGAAGGCAAATTGAAGTGGGAAGGCATTCCAGGAAGCCCATGGCGTTACGGAATTGTCAGAGATGTCAGGCATAGCAGCAAGAGAGCTGCACTGCAGAGCACTCACCAGCAAGGAAGGCAGAGAGGGCGAGGAGAAGATGAAGTTGTGAGCCTTGGTGGTTCCTGCAGTATCTGCAGCCATGCAAGTGTGACATTCCCTGGGCTACCACGAACAGAGATCCCAGCGCAGGGTGAGCCAACCTCCCCACACACCTACAGCCCCAAACATAGCTCCTTCCAGCCAGGCAAAGAATAATCCCCCTGTGCTTAAGCATTAAGCTGTCGGCTAATTTAGAGAGAGTGAGATCTAAACACAAGCTCTAAATGAAGGTGGTGATGAATATAAGGTTCAAACACGAAGCTTCTCATGCAGCAGGAGAAATGAAACTAAGAATATTTAGTTTCCTCTAAGGTCTTTAAAACATTTTCCCAGGAACTTAACATTTGCAAGCTGCTTGTCATACTTCTGTTAAGACATGGTTTAAGAAAAAGTCCTGCCTGGCCAGCAGCAATAATTAAAAAGCAATTTTCACCTATTTAAGATTTTAAAACTTACAGAAGACCTCAGATTTTTATTAGAGTTGCTCTTACTCAAAAGTAGATGGCAAATCTTGCTTTTCTACCAAATGCCTGCTGGCTTTGAAGCCAATGCAAATACTGCTTTTTTATTCACAGGCCATTGTCTCCAAATTAAAGCACTTTTGGGAATAAGTGTTTACTTCAATTAATTGTGTTTCCTGTTTGGGGAAAAACAAACAAATGGGTTTATTCATTTAGAGAACCTGACAACTGCAGATTGCCCATGCCTGTTTTTCAAAAAAATATTTTATCAAGAATGTTAACCCACAAATTCAGTAAATGTATGGCATTTGCAAGATAATCCAATAAGGCCATTATGGTGATTCTCCTAAGGACTAGTGGCCATCAGGAGAGGAAAGGAGACAAAATTGTGGAAGGATTTCCCTAAGGCCATTTTCATGTTGCAATGTCAAGAGCAAATTTTTCTTTTAGTAATGGCAGTTCGGGAGAAGGAAGGAAGATAATGATACAGGTGATAAAAAAGAAATTTATGCCCAGGGAAATGTGTTTCAAATCCTACATCTGATCTTTAAGGAAAACAAAACAGCCTCTATCTATGCTTACCATTTTTATACTACAGTGACTAAAAATATCCCTTAAATTATATTACTAAAGTCCAGGGTGGCCACCTTTGATTCATACTAATTTTAGCGGTTGTTAATGTGGACAAATAATTTGAAAATTGTGCTGTTACTAATATCCATCAAACAAGCAATACAGATAGTGAACCTGGGAATATATACATAAATTCTTAAGGAAATAAATAATAACACAATAACCTTCTGCTTTCTAGGTCTTATGAACCACTTAGACTTGGTATTTAGATTTATCCTCTGCTCTGAAGTTCCAGCTACCGACATTAACTACAGCAACTGGCAACTTCATTCTTAGAGGACTGGATTATAATCTTTTTTACAATTGTCACATAAGGGGCAGCTCCTAGAAGTCCTTGAAGCTGCACGGGTAGAGAAGAGAGTCAGGTCTTCATTAACAGTTCCCTCTTTGAATTCCAGAACAGCCAAATAGACCCAAAATGCACAAAATATTTCTTGCTTCTTAAAGGGATTAGATACTGCCCTGTACAAGCCCAAGAATCAGATTAAATTACAAATATACACATCTTAAAAGCATGTAAAGAAACAATTTTCACTGCTCTTTGCAAATTCCTAGATAAGACAGGCGAAAAATTCCCGGTTGACAGAACCCAGAAATTGCTTAAAATATTTATATGACATTGCCCTCTAGAGGAAACCGAGAAAAATCTGTTTTAGTAGAACTCTTCCACAGATGAAAACATGAAATGTTGTTTTCAGCAGAACAATTAGTGTTTATTAGAAGCCATTTTCAGTGAGAAAATCACACACTGGTGTGGCTCCATTTGTCATCCATGAGTTTTCAAGAAGGAATTTCCCAGCCTCAAGCCTAGGGCTCTGTATTCAGATAGATGGTACCACAAAGTTTACTGGTTACCACATGTCTGTGTTTTTCTCTTTGCTACCGGAATAAAAATAGCCCAGTCTGTGAAAAATCGGCAAGCAGTTAGTAGTTCTTTAGTTATCATGGCAAAAAGAGACACTGGTCAAAGTGTATGAGGATGGGAAGGAAGACTTCCCTGACTTTTGTTTCATCGAATAGTTACCCTGTTAGCCTGAACCCATACCAGTGATCAAGTAATGGCACAGGAAACACAGTCAAGGTTATTGCTCTATTAATCAAGTATTTGTTTTGTCAGTTGTTGCTTTTTTTAGAAGATCATCTGGTTATCTAAAATACCTACTTATGGAGAAGGGTTAAAACCAGACCTTGTCACCTTTTTAAACAACAGAAGTATCTTAGGCATCAACAGAAACAGTAATCTCCTTCAGTCACGTTTCAACAATTCTGTTTTATTTTGAAAAAGCCTGAATCCACCTACCTCTAGTTTCTCACATTCTTACTAGAGAGGCTTTAGTTGGATGGGCTTCCTGAGTCTTAGATGCTCTAGGGTGAAATTTGCTGCTAATAATCACCATTTGCCTTACTCTTGTCCTGTCTTGGTAGGTACAAGTATTCTTGTACCCAAAAGTACTGGGTACAAATACTGTACAAGTATTCTTGCCCCAAACCTTGTGGCAGTGCCTGCCAACTTATCTTTTCCCTGTTACTGGTCTGTTAAATGTGTTTTCCTTTGGAGGATCAGGTGATCTTGCTGAACAGCACACATTTTACCCAGACAAAGCAGCAAGTACAGTGAATGATACTGCAGTCTGCGGTTGATACATATGCCCTTCCCCTCTTAGGGGGATACACATCTGATAAAAAGGAGACAGAAACATAAGTTTCAAGGAGCATGTGATACTGCTTGGAGCTGGAGGGAAGTGTCACATCAGCCAAAAAAAGCAATGAGTTTTCCATGTTAAAAAAAAAATCCTATCCCAAAAGCCAACCACTGTAACAGCTGTCTCTGTGGTTATATACTTGCCTGTTTGCTGGTCTCACCTATGTTTATTGTATTTATCCTCTCACTTATGTCCAGAGATGGCAGGTTCATGCTGACAAACCATTTCTCTGAGGCTGATATTGAGCCTCTGCCTGTGGAACCATCTCCCCATCATAATTTCTCAACCCTCCCCGCTCCTGCCCTTTCCAGCTCAGACCTGATTCCCAGTGACAGGGGATAAGCAGGTTTTAAGATGACATCACTGTTAATGCTTTTAGCTCTGGAGGGTCACAGTTCAGTTCTAGTACATCTTCCAAGACAGCAACCATCACACCCAGAGGTTGGCAAGAAGGTATGATCATGGCCTGGTTGCAGAGCAGCCCCAAAACACATCTAAGAATGGGAATGCTGCTCACTTAGCCCAGCGCTGTAAGAAAAAATATTTGAATGAGGACCAGAGAAGCTGTGCCTTTCCAGGACTCATGGCACATCAATCAGTACAGGTGGAAAAGGACAACCTCTCAGGATTCTACCCTCAGTAACCTGGCTCCAGTCTCCTCCTCCTCCTCCTCTTGCAGCAGCTCAGAACTTCTGTCTCAAGAAAATCAGACTTTAGCCTACAGCCTGTCTTGTGCAAAATTCTGGACTCCCAGAATATGAAGAGAAAGTCACATTTACAGTGTAGGAGACACTGTGAATGACTGCACATGGCAAACTGGTGTGTAAGGGCACAAACATTACAGAAAGAGTAGGAACAATGGGCACGGAATGTTCCTTGCTTGTGTTTTTGAACATCTGTGTTTTTAATTATTGACAGCTAAAACACTGTTCTGTGCTAGCAAACGCACTGCTGGAGAGGCTGAGAAAATAACTGATGCTGTGGCTGAAGGTGTCACCTGTTACTTGGCTGAGCGGTGGAAAAAAGCAACTCTATTTTGCACATTCCAGCAGTTTGCCAATTAGCTAAGTTCTGCTGCACCCTGACTGTACTTCCAGATGACCCGAGAGCATGGGATGCCTGCTGTGTGTCAGGCTGAAAATCCCACTCAAGATGTAAAAAGGATCCTGCTGGCACTTTGGTATCAGGGTAAATGACAAGGCACCAGGCTGACTGACCAAAAGAGGTCGTTCCCACAGTGGATGAGCAGGCAGGGAAGAGCAGGGAGGGCAGAGCTCCCTCCCAAACACTGGGCTTGTTCTCTTGTAATTACAGCGTGGTCAGAACAGCAAATTAAATGCAGAGGCACAGCCATACATTGAGCACCAAGGTACAGGTTTCTAATCAGAACTTTCACAGCTCATTAAAACAAAAATAAAGCACAGAAAAACCCCTCTCTGTAACCTCTGAAGTTTTTCCATCTCCTAAGGCAACACCGCCAACCTCTGTCCAAGTCTTGGCAAGGCTGATGCAATGCCTCTGAAAAGCAAGCGTGAAGAGGCAGGGCTCGGAGCAATTCTGGCAGATGACCCTGGGGATGTTGCCTAGTTATACATGTATGCTCCTGGGGATCACGATTTCTAGAGAGAGAGGCCAGCTCTGTTGTTCAGTGCTGACAGTATGAAAAAGGCAATGACGGGCATATTGCTCCCTAAATTTTTGGACAAACATGCAAGCACATACAGGATGTGAGCTATTTAAATCAGTGGAAGTCTTTCCATCATTTTTTATGGGGTTTAGATAAAACTTGTCTGAGCGAGAAGACAAATAAGATGCAAATTTGAGGAGGATGCGGGGTTTGGAAAGTCTGTTTGAGGAGGCAGTTGTAGTGATGGGGTGTTGCAAATGACCATTGCTGCAAGGGAATGAGTTGTGCCTCCACAGAGGCTTGGCATGGGGACATTGAGAGGGATGGCAGGAACCAGAAGGTGAGGAGGGGAAACCGAGTGAACACACACACAGATTAATAAAGCAAAGAGGACAAACCAGCTAAATGATCTCTGCTGAGTCTGGGGATTAGTGACCTTCTGTTTAAGACTTTGGCTCTTAAGAGAGGATTTGGAATAAAGCTCATTTCTTCAGTGCAATTTATTTCTCAACACGTGTGGCTAAGTCTGCTCGTACCTTCCAGGAGACATAAAAGAAGGGAAGAAAAACATCTTCTTAGTTTCTTAGTCCTGCTATATTTTAAGGGAGGGTAGAGGGAGGAATTTATATCCACTATCAAGTAGGGGATTTATATCCACTATCAGTGTAAAATACAGCAGCCATGTTTCAGAGGGGACTGCATGCTCCAGACTTCAAGTACAGTCAGACTCAGACTGTGCCTTGCAAATGTTAGATAGACATCCATAGGCTTTCTCTCATTTTGACAGGTTGAACACACATTTACTGTATCCCAGCTCACAGCAGCTCAACTGGAGGAGACAGCACTCAGCCAAAATCCCTATGTGCTGCTTATTTTCCTCAGGACTCGCACACCAGGCAGCTCAGAGGGCACATAAGCACAGGCTTCTCATCCTTGCCCATGATAACAAGCCCCAGGTCTCAGCCTCTGTGCCCTGATCCGTCACTTAGCAGCATGACGATTGGTAATATGATATAAAAAAGGAAACTAATTCAATTCCACAACAGGTTGGGGGTATTTTTTAGGTCAGTTAAGAGAACTGTATTCCCTGAGACTGCATTTGGAGGCTGCAGTCTCCAGGACCCCACTGTATTTGTTTTAGGCTGTGCAGTCAGTGCTGTTAATATTTTAACAAGGAGCTCCCACAGAAATGTTTGCCCCTTGGCCAAGGGGAAAGGGACAGGATAAATTTCCATCTGTTTTCCTATTAAAACAAAAATATTTTCTTATGGACATAACCAAGAGAAGGCCCTACTAGCACCAGGCAAAGCAGCTGTTTATACTGAACAGCACTTTGTGTTGGCAGCCCTTTTGCTTTAGGAAGGAGGTGAGGAAACACAGTAAAACAGAGCAATCGATCCATGCAAGCTGACGTGCCTGGAACGAGGGGGTGCAGTGAGACAAAGCTTTATGTGATGACCAGCAATGGTTTTATTGGGGTGATTTTTCTGTAATAAAAAGGATATATAAAGGAGATTGCACTGCCAGGAACATAAATCCCCAAAAATTTCAATGAAACCCAGTCCCATCATAGGCACAGAAACCTGAACCACCCCCTTCCACCTCAACACAGGCATTCACACACCCCAACACCAAACCCTACTGAGGAATGGATTTGTTACCCAAAATGTGGCCTGACAGCTGATGTGCTGATGTGCTGAGGGAGCACAGCCCTCGATCCTGGTTCCCATAGTATCTCATCTCCACACATCAGTCAGGGCACATAGAAGCATTTTCAACACGCTGAATAACATGGTGCAACAAAACTTTGCAGATGCTCCAGAAACAACTGCAGCTGCCAGGGCAGGGACAAAGTAGTCACGGCAAGGACAGCCAGCCTCCTGAGGCAGTGGCAGTGCCTCAACGCAGCATGGCAGGAAGCAGTGCCCCATGGAAAATGCAGAACTGGAGCACTTAAATATCAAAGAGTGACCACATTTGGAGGGGAAGGATGTTCCTCCCAGCAAGAGAATATTTCTACTGCAGGAGCAAAGCTGTTTATTTAAAAAAAAAAAAAATTCCATTCAAACTTCTCAGGAGAGGGGATCTCAATAAAAAAGTGGCTTGAAAGGTGTAAGGTGTGCTCTTCTGAAACAACAGTTTTCAAACTACACTCAGATTTTTGAGCAGCCCTTCTCAGACACAGCAAGAATTTCACCACTCCCAGCTCCACAGCACATGCACTGCTCTGCAGGTACAGGTCTGCTGCTTGTCCGCAGGGCTCACAACAATGGAACAAAGATCACCTTCCTGAAGACCCCTGCTCAGGGCAGAATCTGTCTCTTATTACAGACAGGGACTGCACGTTGTGTTTCCAGCACCAGCAAGAACTTATTTTTTGACAAAGAACCTCAAGATTTCACCCAGCAGAGCCCAGGACTGTTACTGACTGCCACAGCGGACAGCACAAAGTGCTATACATGTTTTGAGACCTGTAATTTTGTTAGACATTTTTAATTGTCCTCTATAAGCATCTGCTAGCACTTACTGAGAAGCAGGACTGTGTTTAGAACGTCCATATATCACACACTTACTAACGGCATGGACCTGTGAGGAGGAACAGGACTTTACCTTCATAGTTCCAGCTGTCCTGGAGGCATGAACATGTGATGTGCAGTAGCAACAAGCATTCAGAAAGACCTTGGCTCTACTGAAAACCCTCAGCTTTGGGTAAACTAAAAGCTTTGCCTTCAGTAGTGCCACTTGAAGCTCCCTCTCCATGGCAGACCTGATTCCTGAAGGTCTTTCTCAGCATCCTGGAAAATAAACTGATTTCCCTGACATTTGGCATGCCATATCTTGTGCTGCAGAGGAGTCTTAGCAGCTCCCCCCAGGACAGAAGAGGAGAGACTAAGAAAGCACTGTGTAAAGGTATGGCTGTCAAAACATTGCTCTCTTCATTTTTTGGAAGCAGCTCCAGTTTGTGGGTTAAAAAGAAGCCAGCCACTTCTCTGACTGTATTCCCACATATGGCAATGTTTGGTAATTTTTGGCAATGAGAAACATGATATTTTGAAGGAGAGGTTGGGTTTTCTCAATGACAGAATTATAATAATATCTCATGTTTCTACCACACTGTCATCACTGGTAATCTATCTTACTCTGCTTTCTTCAAGAACAGTTTGAATTTGGAAATCTACTTAGCACTGATTTTAAAGATTAAATGTATATGGTAGCTGTGTCCAAGCACTGCAGCTATGCTTGATGAAATCCATAATTAAATATTTCAAACTGAATTATATTCATGACAAAATAAATTTTTTTCAGTCCTCTCAAGACTTGCTCAATGAAGCCCCATTCAGTTATGCTCAAGAAATTAAGGATTCATCTGTCATCTGCAGAAATACTAACAGCCTCCCTCCAGTAAGTGAGTAATAGCCCAAAATTAGTAGAGTAGTTCCAAAATACATAGTAAGTTGTTGTCTGGGGGAACATAACCCACATATTTTGGAGATACAGTTGTATAGACAGAAGATAAATAAGTAGGCAGAGTTTTGACTAACCTTTATTCAGTACTCCAATATAGCTCATTTCCCTGCAATTGTGTCTGATAGACACACACAATTTGCTAACTCTAAAGAGAGCAATAATTTTCCCTCAATCACTAACATCACCAAAAATGACACCACCTACATTATTCCTCTCTAATGTAATAATACCCTGTTAAGCAAAGAGCTTTGATGATTTTATTACTGCTTAATGTTTCTCTTTTAGAAAAGAAAGGAAAAAAAATAAAAGAAACATGTTCAGCAATAATCAACCTGTCTCTGCTGTTTACATGGAAATCAGGTGGAATTTAAATAAATTCCTTTTCTTTAAAGAAGTCATATTCAGCTTTCCCAGCAAGGAGAGACAGATGAGTGGTACTCACAGCTGGCTCCTCCAAAAAGTGTTGTGCTGCTCTTACTGTGTCTGACCCCAGCACCACCCCAAGACCTGAGGAACTGTGGGCACACCAGGCAGGTGCCAAAACAGCCCAGTCTGTCCAGGGCTGCCCAGTCTGTTACAGCTCCAGTCACCTGCCCCTGCATCCTCTAGAGGCCGACCACATCCACAGGACAGCCAGCAGGAGGGACTGTGTGCCCTCACATCTCCTCTCTCGTTGTCTGGTGTACTGGTTTAGCTTGGAACAGGGAGGGTTTGGATGGCAGGCTGGGACTAGAGCTGAGGTTACTTGAAGCCCAGGGTATATGAGAACACTTCTGCAAACCCTGCTGCAGAGGTGGGAAGTGGCAGAGGTGTGAGATCCTCATGCCAAATCCTCCACTGTCAAGGGAATAAATCAGGACATTCCCTATAGCATCAGTGTGAAACACTCCTTCACCAGGCAAGATAGGGCTGCCCTGGAACACTTGGCAGGTGAGGAATAAACACTTAAGCAGTGATTTTGCTTGCCCAATCCAGCCTGGTGCTGTAGGAGCTAAAGCAGTATTTTAATTTCACTGACCACGTGCAGGCTCCACTAAGTACATAACACCACAAATCACAGCACCCACAGCCCCTTGTATTGACATGTAAGTGTTTCTCACTCTGCCAGAGAATAATTAGGCAGTCAGAAATTGAGTCAGGACTACTGTTTAGTGTGCTGTCCTGCCCCAACAACCCCTTGAAACACCACGGGGCAAGGGCTCTGCTACTTCCACCCTAACAGCTGTATGGAAATACTCTAGGAAAGCTTCATCTTGGAAGCAGTCTTCCCAGAAGGCAAGCTGATGTTGATGCTATTATAGTTGATGCCATTATAAAGCTAGACAGAATTCTGTCCCTTCTGAGCACCCCGATGGAGAAAGCTACTGAAAGACTCTCAAAGTATCCTCAAGCACTCCGGACAATGTGGGAATGTGGGGTTGGAGCTGCCAGCCAACTCCCTGACAGGCAAAAGCCATCCCTCCAAACCGGGAGCATCCTCAAGGTCCCAAACTGTCATCCATCAGCATCACCCTTGTCAAACAGCAGTTAAGACAAGGATCCTTTGGATGCTGAAAATAAAACAGATTTGACTACAGAATGTCCTAAATGTTGGCCTAAATTGGATGTAGAATATTCTAAAACAGGATTTTAAGAACAACACTGGCCCCACACTACCAAAACTCTGCCTTCGTAATGGCCAAAAAAAGTAAGGAAAATGGAGCACTTGGTTCCCATTAGGTGCAGTAACAGCTTGCTGGTTTAGTAACAGAGTTTTCCAAAAGGAACAAGCCCTAAATTAAGCCTTCGGGGACAGGCCAAAAAGGAGCTATATGCAAATATTTTGGACTTCATTGGCTATTATCTCGCATTTTGCATTATTAATAAGATAATATTATTGCTGTCCACTGCAAGCAATTCCCTTGTATTTAGAAACAGTGACATCTGACAAAGAGGAAACAGCAAACTAATTGCTTTTTGCCACAAACGCACTCAAATTTGGAGGTGCCACTGATTGATACTGCCATAGTACCAATATTTATACACTCATTGAATTACAGGCTAGGAATTACAGAGGGTTGTTTCCATACCAGTAAAACCACAGAAGGCTGAGCTGCCCAGCACCCACAGATTGAGGAGTCACTGCTTTTATTCTGCCACGTGGCAGAATTGGGAGTGATGGTCAGCCCAAATTCCTGCCACATTCACTGCCTGTTGGGATCACTTCACTAGTACTTGGTTTCCAAAAGTGTCCATCCTCAAGATAGATTCCCTTTTAGCATGAGATGGAGGATTTAATGCCCTCAGGTACATTGTAACCTCAGGTATGAATGAACATTTACATCCTCATCTACAGCAGAGAATGGTTTTGGCCTTTGCAAAGGGTAATGTGAGAAAGTCTGCCAGCCCACAAAGAGCAAAACTGGGACAATAACTGATTTTACACCACGGAATAGCTGAATTTAAAAAACACCACAAGAATAATCTGTATCATTGCAAAAGCCTTAATTTTTGATTTGAACTCTTAAAGATTTCAAGTTTTCTGGGTCAGGAGACATCAGAAGAGAGCAAATGCATTAAATCAAAGGGAATTTATTAAAATGAAGTTGTTCCAAACTGAAAAACACAAAAATGTCTTGCTTTGAGAAAGCCTCAGACAACATTTAGCTGTCAAAAGAGCTTCCCTTAACTGAAATAATTCAACAAAAATAAGAAGCACCTGTAAAAATATCTTCCAGTGCTGCTGCGTCTGTGTTCATTTTTGCTTAAGGAAACAGTTTTATACAAACCCAGGAAGGCTTCTGTTTTAGTGGAGCCCCTCTGGTGATTATAACATATAATTTTTTGACCCAATGACCCCTGAAAATTTTCCAGAGGAAGTGTGTGTAGCACATGTAGGCTAATTATCAACTTGCTTTTGCAACTTATTTTCTACAAGACCTTAAAAACTAACCCAGGGCTCTCTCAGGGGCTGGAAAGCAGAGGTCAAAACCTCTGCTCCTGGACTTCCACTCAGTGTCAACTGTGGCTTGCACCACGTGGCACCAGAGGCAGCTGCTGATGGCTCCTCCACCCTTACCTTGCTCCGGTGACATCCACACCGACCATCAGCTGTCCGTTCAGAGAAAGGATCTCGTCTTTCAGGCGCACTCTCCCGCACTTCCCGGCCGGGCTGTTCTTCTTCAAGTCTGTCACCCAAATGCACCCGACGTCGAGCACAGGCCCCTTATGCGCCTTCCTCTTCTTTCCTCCCCGACGCTTCTCCCCATAGTCCCCCAGAGCAGGGATATTCCCAAAGCTCAAGCCCAGGACCTCATTCTTGCGCATCTCTTGGGCCAGGTACATGGTGCAGATCTCCGTATCCAAAGTCCCACAGCTCCCTGGCTGCAGGTTGCTCTCGTCCACGGAGAAGTTGAGCTGGATGTACTCGCTCAGCTTCTGGACGGCCGAGCGGCAGAGCTGCTGCTCGGCTCCCTCGGCCCCCTCCCGACGGCTGTTCTGCAGCCACTGGCACAGGAGGGGGAGGAAGACCCCCGCGTTGTCCTGTGTGATGGGCATGGCTGTCCCTGGGCATCCCCTCACGGCATCAGCCCCGGCCCCAGACGGCTCCCTGCTCGTCCGCCGCGGTCCCCCGCAGCCCCTGGGGACATGCTGGAGTGGGGCTGCAGGTCCAGAGCAAGCTCCATCTAGTCTCAGGGAGATTTTCCGGGGGGCTCCAGCTGACCAAGAGCACAGTCAAGGCAGGATGTTTGGTGTGAAGGCGCTGCAGCCGGCCTTACGGACAGGGTGAAGTGTTTGGGAGCGCCTGCGGCTTATCCAGATCTGCCTGCCGCCGGGGTCCCCGCTCCGTCGGGAACAAGGCGTCCTTCCCACCACGGTCACCACAGTTTCTCGTCCTGCAAGGCGAAAACAGCGTGGTTAGACCTGCCAGAACCGGGAAAAAAAATCGGCAGCCCCAGCCCGGCGGCCCAAGGCCCGGTGGCGGGGCCCGGCCGCTCTCCTTCTGCGATTTACCACTTGAGGGCACCAGCTGCTCTCCGCAGCAAGGGAACCAAAGGTCACCGTCAGCTCCTGACCTCCCCGGGAAACGGCGGCGGCTGAGCCCCGGGGCTGCTCCTGCCGCAGCTCCCACCGGAGCAGGGCAGACATTCCTGCCAAACCCGCTCCCAGGGCCGCTGGAGGGGCACCGGCCTCAGCAGCCACTGAAGCTGTCAGCTCTGCCATCCCCGCCAGTGATTTTGGGCTGGGATAGGTTCAAACCCGTCTCTTCCCGGACTTAACTGCACGAGGGGTGGGCAGCAGCAAACACGAAGGCTGAGGACACCAGTGGGGTCCCTCCCTTAGTGGCAGCAGTGGCTCACAGCCACCCTGTGGGTAAAGCATCTGAGGGAAGTGACTATCCAGTTCCCTGAGAAAAGAGTTGGGCAAGTGAATTCTCCAGTTTCCTGCAGTTTGGAGAGGGAGGCACACAGGCAGCCAGGAGGCAGCGGGAGCTGGGGGTTAGCAGGCAAGAAGGGCAAGACCGGGGTTTTTTTGCCAGGATCATTAGGATCTGTGAAACAAGAAAAAAACCCTGACACGAGTCAAGTCTGGTTGACCGGATTCTTTCAGGGATTTATTTTCTAGCAGTGGATGCTGCTCAGTGAGCTGTGCACCAGGAACGCTGAAGAAAGCAGCAACCTCGACCTTGCAGCCTGCAGGTCTGCTCTTGCAGATGTGTATGAAAGGCTTGTGATAGCTAGAAGAGCTGTAGAAAGAGCTTGTAACCCCAAAAGAATGAGTGTAGAGGGAGGCTGTTGCAAAATGCTGCTGCCCAGAAGCTATATCCAAAGTTCTGCCACCTCCCTGGATGTGGGGCACTACCTAGATGGACAGGAGTGACCCCAAGAAAGCTCAGGCAGGGACAACAACAAATCAGGGCCACATGTGATGCTCCTGTAGGAGGACACCAGCATCTTCACCAACAGGGTGATGTTACACCAACAGCTCAACAGGGACAGAGGTCAGCTTGGGAAAGGAGGAACTGGCCCACTGCTTAGTGAGAGGGACTTCTGAGTTGGGCTCAGGGCAGGAAAAACAGGGAAGGAAAGGTAAAGAATAAAGACAGAAATTGCCCAGGCACAGGTCTAAAACAAGAGGTGATAATACAGACACAGATTGACCAGGAGATAAGGTTAAATCCTCTGAACGTCTTAGATATCTAACGCAACACTGGTGAATATGTGGGGTTTTTTTAACACAGAACTTAAGTTTTATTTAAGATCTCATATTTAAGACAAATTATTTTTTAAAAGCAATTATTTAATTGACATAACTGGAACTTGTTGTAGTAAGACCTAGATCTGGAATACTGATCTAAAAATGCACAGCTTAAATGTGGACCAACAAAGAAAAAGTAGAGGCAGAATCTCTTGGCATACTGAGGATGATGCATATATTTTTTCGGAGGTCCAGAACACAGGGGTTTGCTAATTTATCTGGTTAATAATAAAGGGGGAAAGCACAAAACAAAACATACACAGAGGACGGCAGAACAAACCCTAAACCAAGAACTTGGTAACAGCTGAGTCAATGGTAATGGGAAAGTCCAGGCATGAGATATCTGCTGGGAAAGGAAAGCAGTAGGAGACAAAAGGTCCTGGTGCCTTCAGAGCAACATTCTCACATAATGGATGGGTCAAGTAATCAGCAGGGAAGTGCCTCCAGATAAGGATGTGTTGGGGGTAAGAAGGTGGAAAGAAACTCATGTAAGAATGCCTGTAAAATCAAGTGATTGGGAACAGCAAAACAGAAAGCCTGGCTTCAGTACATTAAAAAAAAAACCTGCTAGGTGAGAATTCATGGAGAAGAGTTTAAAGGAAAAAGAAATCAAGGTGAGCTGTAGTTTCTCGAAGAAACAGTATTTTGTGCTTAAAAGGCAAAGGCACAATAGCATCTCAATGCAGAAGGATCAGAAGACTTGGCAGCATCACGAGCTTTTCATTTTTCTCAAAGACAAGAAGAAAGAACACTAAAAGGTTACTGAGCACAAGTTAAAAAAAATAGCGTGAATGCATAGGCAAAAATAATAGAAACATCAGGGCATAAAAATGAAATGAAACTTGCAGAAGATAAAAAAAAGTTACCCTTCTATGCATATTAATTCTAAGAAGATGGTCCAGAAAAACGTTGGGCGGAGAGAAAGTTATTGAAAAATGACACTGAAAGAGGCAGCACTGGTTTGATTTTTGCTTTAGTCCTTGTTAAAATTACCAACTATGCACGGGGGATTAGTACACAGCGCAAAACAGTATCACTACAGAGGCATACTATCCTCATCTCTGCCAGTTCCAGGATAAGAGATCAGTCCTCTGTCCAAGTCAGGTATTTCCAGTCCAGCAGAGTGGGACAAACCCCCATTTAAATTCCCTACAAAACCAGCTAAAACCCTCTCAGATACCTCTCTGTTGGTCACTTGTGAGAACTCAAACAGGTAAGGGGCCAGAATTAAGGACAACAACAAATGCAGTGGCTGTCTTCAAAGAGAAGCAGCAGAAGAATGTTACATCAGTCAATCTAGCGTCAATCATCTTAAAAACTCCAAATCAAACAAAGAAACAGTTTGCATGTGTGTGGAAGAGAACAAAACTATAAGCAGCAGCAGACACAGGAGAGACAAGAATAAAACCATGTAAAATCAAATTAATTTCTTTTCTAAATGGAGAAGTTGTTGGATGTCATTTATCTGGGCTTTATTATAGCTTTTGTCACTGTCTCAAACAACTTTCTCATAAATATACAAGGGAAATATGATTAAATGAGACTACTATAAATCCATACCCAGGGAGTAGTTTTTAATGACATTCTGTGAAAACAGAAGGACACTGTGAGTGGAGCTCTGCTGGATCTATATAGCGTAGCTCTGCTCAGCATATTCATTAGTGACCTGGACAATGAAAGTGAGTACACATATTAAATCTGCAGATTACACAAAGCTGGGAGTGTCTGCAGACACACTGGAGAACAGGATTAGCATCTAAAATATCTTGGCAAAAATGAGAAAAACATACTCAAAAAATTAGGGTAAAGTTCATCAAGGACAAATGCAGAGTACTAAAAAAAGGAAAATCTCACTTAGGTAGAGTTGGCTATGTAGCAAATCTTTGGCAAGAGATGTAGCGTTTCATAGAAGCACAGAATCACAGAATGGATTGGGTTAGGAAGGAATGTGGTCCCAAACCCCACTGCCATGGGTAGGGACACCTTCCACCAGAACAGGTTGCTCAAAGCCCCATCCAGCTTGGCTTTGACATTTTAAAGGGAACCATTCCTGTCAATAAAGTCCAAAAAAGTCATTGTCCCAGGGTGTGTCAGTGGGGACAAAGCCAACAAGGCATATGAAGTATTTCTGTAGCTTCACACAGGGCTGCGAAGGTCTCAGCAGCAAAACTGCCCTGTTGGAGCAGAGCTCTGACATTACTTGCCAGTCTTGAAAGTGTGATTTAATAGGAAATACTCAAAGAATTAGGGCCTACTAGTCTAAAAAGGAGAAAGTATTGCAGTTGGGGTGAGAGAGAACAAGCTAAAAGTTCCTCGTGTACTTTACAATGTCCCACAGTGACCAGGAGGAGAAGAGGAGTCTGTTCCTCTTGTCCATGACGGAGTAATGGATGTGAATCACATCCAGGTAGGTTTAGATTAGTGGTTAGGTAACACTCAGAAGGATGAAGAATATCAAAGCACTGGGGAACACCATCTCAGGTGCTGACCATCGCACATGGTCTCTGCAGAGGGTCAGACCCTTGCCATGAACAATGACTAGAGACAGTATCTCTTGGGGTGTGGGAGACAGTAGATCTCTCCATTTCAATCCTTCTTATTTTTGCTTCCTTCAACATCATTTTCTGTCTTAGTGGGAGTACAGTGAAAAGTCATTTAATGGGTAACATCCTGTGAGTTATGACAATGACACCCTTGTGACAATGACACCCTTTGCTTTAACAGCAAACACTGGGACAGCTCTCAGTAACTGTACAGGGTTCAGAACCATTCATTATCTAGAGAAGATTGGGCCAGATCATTCTTTGAGGCCCTTTTTGCCTAATAATTTAAGGAGTCTTGCTCTCAGCTGTTTATCAGTTTTGACATTGGGTAGACATATTATGGGCTGTCCTTTGCAAACTATCCCCAGATCAAAAGCACTGCCTGGGTCTCCAGCCTGGAGATCTTGGGGCTCCTTGAAAGCAGTTCAAAGTTTTAGCTCAAGTCTCCAAATCTCCTCTGCATTGGCAAAGGGCACTGATGTTGACTTCAGCTTCAATCCTGCAGTTAGCCGGCTGGGGCATTCAAAGGCATCTGCATTCCACGCAAAACTCATCCATCATTCATTTAGCAACATTGCTGGAGGGCTCTCCCCCTCCATGCACACACATCCCTCCAGAGACAGAGGATGGCAGCCCCTCCATGCCGCCAGAGGCAGGCAGCCTTCAAAACCCCATTCCTTCTCCCCACAGGAAAAGCTGCGGGCGTCGATATGCTGCGGGTTGCCTGTCTACGCCCCTGAGCTCGCTGCAGAGCCACGGCAGACACTTAAATTAATCATGTAGATAATTATACAGTACTTTCAAGGGATTCAATATTCTCAAACAAAACCTTCTGGCTTTGGAAAAATTACTCCAGACAAGCATAAATAGGAAATACTCCTTCCAGATGTAACAGACAGCACAGCACTGAGCTGAACGCCTCTGTGCTGGTGTTAAGAGCAGCTCAGATGTCCAATGCCAATGGAAGCAAAAAATAGAAAGGTGGCAAACTGTTCATCAAGGGAAAAAATAGACCTGCCTGATAAAAATGGAAACCTCAGCGCTAAGAAGAAATTTATTTTTACTCTTGACTTCCACAAAATAGATTCAAAACCCACGTGAGAAAATATACTGGAGTCACCGCCACCTTGCTTACTTTCTGTAGGTGACAGATCTGCCAGACCACCCCTCTTGCGTCACATGGAGTACAGACCTATGTACAAAATACTTTAATTTTATGCCCACCTTGGAATTGCCTAGACTTGTCTGGAGTAAAACAAGCCAGAACTGGGAATGGGGAGCCCCATGGGCCCAAAGTCCCCTGTCCTGGGAAAAGGAGTCCCTGTTCCTGGGGACAATTTTCCACCAGAGAGATTTTGTCCTGGTTGCGTTGAATCCCTCTGAGGCTCTGATTCACACTCTCTGGTAATTAAATCTCCCATCTTACCTAGATCTCAGTAGTGTGGTCTGTTGAGATTTCTTCGTTAACAGTTTCAAGGATAAAGTGAACTAAGATTTTGCAGAGAGGATGTTTGCAAGCACAGAACATCTCAGCTGGGAAGATACTGGGGAGGAAAATGTCAGTTAATATACTGAGTGCAATATGGAAACAGTATTAGTCCTGTTCAAATAGAAGGATCATGATGGTGCAGAGACAGCATGACCACTCAGTTTGAGGAGAATCCACAAAGCAGATCAGCCTTCCATGGGATTTCACATTAGAAAGACTCTCACCATGCTACGTACTGGTTTTAGGGCTCAGGCTTACCCCCCACTGCTGTGGGAGCCCATGGGCTGAACCCAGAGCCAACCCACAGCACAAGACAGGCACCCTCCTTTGCAAGAAGAGAAGCTTTTGGCCCAGACACTCTCAGAAGATCAAAAAGATGCTGCTGCAAAAACCTTGAAAAAAGCATGGCCCCTCTCACCCAGCAGTGCAACAGCCAAGTACCACTCCTTTCCATCCAATCAAGAAAAAACCAGCTGTTTTGCATGGATGAAGCCTGGATGCATGCCTCGTCCCAAAGGTGTGCCACCAGCACACAGCCAGCAGAGCTGCCTGGTCCCCTTACTTATGCCACCCAGCCACAGAGATCCTCCAGGGCATCATCAAATCCAGACCCCAGCTATCACAGCAACTTTTTCATGCTCTAATCAATAAAACTCATCAAATTTCAAATAGAAGTAAAGAACACTTACATTGCTGGAAAGCTGCCCAAACACACCACATAGTGGGAAATGGTCTGTATTCCAGTTTAAATGTATTCATAATCAGTTTATACCCACAGACATGCAGCTTCTACAGCTCTCTGATCTTCTTAGTGTTTATCAGCTCTTCTCACCTTCATCACTGGAGTATTGACAGCCAGAAAAATCAGCTTTTACCTGCCCTTGTTCCACCCAGCACGCCCACCTAAGAAGCGGCCTCAAAGGCTGAAATAACACCCACGTAAATAAACTGGCTATCTTCTTCTCCATTCCTCAGTGAAAGTTTTAGTTATGGCTCAGGAAGTAACACAAGTAACACACTTTCCTCCTTCATCTCCAGTCTTTTAGTTCAAAATACCAAGTTAAACATACGTGATGTAAGTGAAGAGAGGCTGCTTCTTTGAGGCTTTCTCAAGGCAGCAAAAAAGCTGTCTTAAATGATTGCTTATGGAAAAGTAAGAGTATTTTCTTTAAATAAGTTGAGGCTGGAACTGTCAAAAAGCATATGTGGCTATTCAGTGCATAAGCAATAAGCTTTTTTCTTTTCTGACAAACTGAGGTTTTCCTTCCTATGTTGTCCTCAAAGGAGTAATGTAAAGAGCTCCAATAATCACTTTCTCGTAGGGGGAAACAGAAATATAGAGAGCCATTAAAATGTCCCATTACCAATTTTTAAAAGGTGATTTGTGCAAATGGCCAAGACCCAATCCTCCAGAATAACCCCTTTGGCATTTCCAGCCTGGCCTAAACTTCCAGAAAAACATACATACAGTTATTCCAAAAATTGTTTTTATCCCCTGAGTGAGATCACTTTATAATTGCTTTAAAGGTTATGTTTGACATATACCGTTAATCTTTTTATATATAGATGAAGGCATTGTACTTGTTTTCCTAAAGTCATCTGGGCATTTCAGCACCGAAGAAATAAATCCACTACCAGCAAAAGACGTTTATTTGCTAATTTCTTTTTAAGTGTAGCTTCTACTTATTAGTTAGAAACTAATAGCAAAGAAGTAACAATAGGAAGAAAACGACCTTGGAACGGAATTGAGGTTTTTCACTAAAAGGCATACTATTGTTGAAAGACAGTTTTTCTGTAATGGTCTGAGGTCTGAAATCCTTCAGGACAGCAGCAAATCTGTTTTATTCTGGATTACGCAGTGGTACAAATCAGATCTGGGCACATGGTCATGTTTCTGCTGAATTAGCCAGAGTGCACATTTACAGGTCAGCTTTATGCCAGCCATAGGAAGACTTCTGGTATTTGACCTGGCAATAAAAATTTAAATCTTATGCTGGGAGGCTTTGAGAGATTTTGAACAAATTTGAATTGACAGCAAGTTTTATAGCAGTCAGCATTTTATATTTCATGGCCTCAATGCTTTTAATACAGCTGTAGAAGCCCTAAAGCTGGATTTTCTGCACAGTCAAACCACAGCCTCGGGTTTGACCTCCACACAAGTAACCAACAGGAATACAGGAATATTAAAACTGGGATTTTTGTTCTTTAACATCAGCTGAATCCTCATCTGAGCTTGTCGCCATGGGCTCCATTTCTGGCCAAAGGAGAGGAACAGGCACTCCTAGGAGGAAATAGTTATCTGGCCTCTTGTAGATCTTTATTTTCAGGCTAGATGCATGACACCTTTTAAGTGCACTTTCTGCTTCATTGCCTGAAAAATGTGTGGGCAAGTAAAAGAGAGGTGTCTGAATATGATCAGATGGAATCTGCTTTAAACCAGTTAACCAGGCAAACTGGGCACAGAAAAAACTCTAATACAGCACAGCTTAATAAAGGCAGTGGTGAACCTGTATCAATTCTAGCAGACAGGTTCCCTGCAACACTTTCTTAGCTGCTTTGATTTTCAAGTATTTATGTCCACTATATTAAAGATCAAAAGACCTGTGCAAACATCTAGACTTACTAAATCAAACCTAGTAATTGCCGGGACGTTTACAGTATCAGCCCAAGCAAGCCCTGAGAACAAAGAACAGTTCACCAAGAGGACACCGAAACAGCCAAGCGTGGAAATGCAAAATTCTTGCAGGAAACATTACACTCTAAAGAGGGGCACAACAGTTGGGTAAAAACCTAACCATATACTTGGATTTGTTTTGAAAACCTCACCACCAAATAGGTCTCCGCAGGAGTTATTTTTTTCCAGGTGCTTTCATAGTATCCAAAACACTGGCAATTAGTAAAATCTCTCCTTAAGGTAATGAGATTGTTCAGATTTTTATAAAGAAGGAATGGAACTACAAAAAAGTAGGCATCCCATACCACCTCATCTGAAGCACAGAGCCACTGGAAAATTTTGTAAGTACCATAGGTGCCCCTTTACTGGGCACCATGTGGGGCACCATGTCCCACCAGAGGATGGGAAGAGAGCAAGGCTCTCCTAATTCCTTCTACCCTTGCTTCAGATCATCTGAGTGCAAGGTGACAGCACTGCAGGACTGGATCACTCTCAGTGCAGGGACAGTGTGAAGTCTCCAGCGGCTTCCACCACCAGTATTACCTCAGAGGCCATAGGGTATGTCCTTGTCAGCAGCACTGCTCAGGAGGAGCTGCCTCAGTTCTCACAAAACCAACCAGTGCCCCTTGGTAGAAGCTGCTTATCCCTTCTACAGCCCTGAAGTCATCCACTTCCTCCTTCCTCTTTATATTTATACAACATAAGCGAGCTCATAAAAAGAGATACATTTCCAGAACACATTAAGTGAAATTATACCAGAAATCAGGGATCATGATATCCCAGAAAGTATTTCCACTGGACCAGGAACATGGTGGGATTTTAATGATATTACTAAACATAACATGAATAGGTGAAAGCTGAAAAACACATCCGTTGTATGCCAGCAGGTAACAGTAAAGCTCTGAACCATGGTGTTGACTAAAAGCTCCAGCTCCCACTCCAGGCAGCACAAGCCCATTCCCCCACACCACGTCCCCACAGTCTTGCCTGTGTTCAGGAGGCTGGTGTCCTCTGGGGACAGCAAATACGATGTATTTTGGGACAGTGAGCAATCATACAGGCAGGCAAGGCATACTTGCTCTGACAGCTGGGAAAGCCAAAGCCAGTTGTGTTGCAGATGGCAATAAAATGCTGAGCCATGGCTGTGATGATGCAGCTTCACAGTTTTAGGTCTTTTGTGTATTAAACAACTAGGCTCTTTGACCTGCTTGGTTTGGTAAGGAAACCTCCCACGTGCACTTTTCAACATACGAAAACTGCTGTGTTGCAAGAGGAGATTCGGAGACAGACACAGTGAGCTTTTAAACTGCAGAGACAGCCAGGCTCAAACCACTGGGCTGCACTTTCCACCATCCTTCAGATGAATTAAACAGAGACAGCAGAGGAGGAAGCATCCGTCTGGCCATCCATTATTAATGAGAGGATCAAATCTAAAACTCTTTATGATACTGATACAGAAGCCCTTTAGTACGACCAAATTATTCTCTTTTGTCCTCGCCCTCTCTATACACAAACTCTCTCCAGCAGCCAGCCTCTCCTCCAAGTCCAGGTCAGGTGGGAAAATGAAGAAGCTTTGCAATTTCTAACAGACTTCCTAAATATTTCCAATATTCTCTTATGCTCGATGTGCTTTTTGAGTACTGAAGGAAGACAGGCTTGCCTTTTTGCATTCATTTAAACCACAATGAAACAACTTACTTCAGACAAGACTTAAAATCACCTAATTCTCACATGATCCAGTGTCCCAGACTATATCAAAGCAAACTTCTTTAGTTGTCAGATCACTTCTTTAGCTACTTATCTACCTATAAATCCTTAAAGACTAATCAATTTGATAACAGAACAAAAGAAGCTTGCTTAAGGAACCAAATTACTGCAAGCTTGTTCAATCATGAAAGAACTGTATTTTCTTCAAGAGTTTCTTGAAGAACGGTTCCCATCCAGTTCTGCAATTATTCAGTCTCCTCTGTACACCAACACGCCTAATCATCCTTTGGATCTCTTCCTCTTGCTGAACAGTTCAGAGCTGATGCTGGAAAGCACAATTATGAATTTTCAGAGTACTCATAATTTGTTTCTGACATAATTTATAGAAGTAAAAATCTGGAGTAACATAATTAAAGTCAGTGATACTTTTCTGGATTTACTCTACAGTTGTGTAACCACAGAGGAAATCTAATTTTAAGTATGCAGATTCCAAGAAACATCTCCTTTTCCAAGTTTGAAAATAACACAGCTCTATCACACACACACACACACACACACACACACACACACATTTTCACACAGAAAACTAGTCACAACTATAGGCATATAAGTAACAGGAATTAGACTCCAAATTTACATTTAGGCACCTGAATAAGTGACCCAGCTTTTAAAGGCCTTCACTAATGTCACCTACTCCTGCGTGACTTTGAAACAAACACCTATTTACCTCTACCTTGACAGCCAAAACCCCAAATTTCTCAATTGCAAGCCTTCCTGAAGGACTGGGCTTCCATGTAACGTTTTGAACACTCCTATAGAAATTTACTGTACACTCCAGTTCTTTCTGAAAACAACACTTACATTAAAATAGGGACAAAAATAGGCTTTGTAGATCTGTAATTATTTTTAAATGCTTCCACCCTTCTCAAGATCTTCCTGTGGGAAAGATCTCTGCCATAATTATTCATAAAACAAGAAAATGTAAATAACATGTTAAATTTGGACTGCATTGTCTGCAGGACTCATGAATCTAGTATTACAAAAAAACCACAAACATCTCATGTTCCAATAATGTGATTCTATATTAAACAAACAAATGTCCCCAACAAACTGTTTAAATTAAATGTTGATAAGCACCAAGAAAACAAACAGCTTACACCACTGCAAACTGAATACAATTAGAAGGTGAACTGATGGGATTTTACCATGTTACTGGAAAGGCCAAAATTTTAAATAAGCAAATAAATAAATAGTTTTCTATTTTCTCTTAAGTCTGAATTAGGACAAACGAAATTATTATTATTATTATTATTACCAGATGTAACAAGACATATTTCCACATCACTATTCCCAAAATCCATTAATCATCTCTAATCTGACCTGAGAACTGGAAATAATTAACAGCCTACTGTAGTGCTCCTAAGCAACTGTGCCAAGTAGAGCTTAGGAGGGGACTTTCAGAGAAGAGCCTTCCCATCTTGGCTGTGGCAGATCCTGCAATTCTGCTCACTTACTCATCAACACCAATGTTCTCTTTCACCTCCCAGTGAGCTGGGAGGTGAAAAACCAAAGGATTTCCAGATAACATTTTACATCTCTCCAACCAATATCTACCTGGAGGCAATAACTGCATTTCCCTTCAACACTGCATAGTTACACTTCCCTCCTTCTCCATGAAGGGTTGGTCCAGGTGTGTGAAGTGCTTTGACACATTGGCAGAGCTCAGCGTTCCTCCATACAGCCCTGACAGGCAGGAGCACACACAAAGCTGACTGTTCATCACCTCCTTAGGGAATGCATCTCCAAAACCAGGACATGGCTTCAACTGCAGGATTTCCACAGATGGAGGGTCAGTCTCTGCACTCTGCAGTTTTTATTTGGTTCCCATTCCTGCTCTCAAGTCAATGCAGAGGTTTTTGAGGCACAAAGGGTTCATCTGTGACCTCTGAAGGACACAGACCACTGAACCATAACCCTGTCATTGCTGCCTCTGTCCTCTTAACCTCCAGCTGAACTACAGCAGCCTCCCAAAGCATGCATGCCAGACTGAATTTTTTTTTTCCCAAATTGAAGGTTAACCCTGCTGGTAGAAACTTGCTGGAAGCGATGAGCTGTCACCTCACAGAGAATAGATGCTGCTGATGCTGACCACAGCATCCATTTCTTTCACAGAATCATAGAATCACTTAGGTTGGAAAAGACCTCCAAAGTCGTTGAGTCCAACCTTTGACCGAACACCACCCTGTCAACCAAACCATAGCACAAAGTGCCAGGTCATTATTTCCTGAACACATGCAGGGATGGTGACTCTGTGGGCAGCCCATTCCAATGCTTAACCACCTTTTTGGTGAAAAAATTCTTCTTGGGGACCAACCTGAACTTTCTCTAGTGCAGCTTGAGGCTATTTCCTCCCATCCTGTCACTTGTTCCCTGGGAGAAGAGACTGACCCCCCACCTGGCTACACCCTCCTGTCAGGGAGTTGTAAAGAGAGATAAGATGCCCCTGAGCCTCCTTTTCTTCCAGGATAAACATCCCCAGTTTCCTCAGCCACTCCTCACAGGACTTGTGCTCCAGACCCTCCCCCAGCTCTGTTCCCCTTCTCTGGTCACACTTCAGCACCTCGGTGTCTCTCCTGCAGTGAGGGGCTCAAAACTGAACCCAGGATTTGGGGTGTGGCCTCACCAGTGCCCAGCACAGGGGGACAGTCACTGCCCTGGTCCTGCTGGCCACACCATTGTTAAAACATTCAGGATGTCCTTGGCCTTCTTGGCCACCTGGGCACACTCCAGCTCATGTTCAGTCACTGCTGACCAGCACCTCCAGGTCCTTCTCTGCTGAGCAGCTTTCCAGCCACTCTATCCCAGCCTGGAGCTGCAGGAGGTTGTCGTGACCAAGGGCAGGACCCAGCACTTGGCCTGGTTGAACCTCACACAGTTATCCTCAGCCCATGGATCCAGCCTGTCCTGATCCCTCTGCAGACCCTTCCTGCCCTCCAGCAGATCAGCACTCCCTCCCAACTTGGTGCCATCTGCAAACCAGCTGAGGGTGCACTTGATCCACTTGTCCAGATCATGGATAAAGATACCACACAGGACTTGCCCCAATACTGACCACAGCAGCAATGTCATTCTGCAGGCAGACCTCATGGAACATGGCTCTGAAAGCCTCCCAAACCTCTTCTGACCTTTCTCAGGCAATGTGTGATTGTGCTTTCGGAGGCAGCTGAATTTTATGCCTGTTTCTGAAGATCCACACAAGCAAGCATAGGATGGTACTCTGGTTCCAGAAATAACTAGACAGGGTAATCACTACAGTCTTTGGTCTAGTTCCTCTCAAACAGAGTTTTTTGCCTGACTGAAAATTATCTGTCAAGAAAAAGAGGGGAGAGTGCAGCTAGTCAGCTTCTTAGAATGTAAGGGGAGGTCTTACATGGCTTTGGCAATTGTGAAGTATTTGCTGCCATAACTGTAGGACCTATCCCCAGCCCGCAGAGCCTGTGCTCTCAGGGTAACTTCAGAAGATGCTTGCCTTCCTGGAAGTCTCCACACAAGGTTCATCAGAGTCCAGATACTGCAACCCAGACACACACAGTCTTCATTGACTTCACTCTTCAGGAACCCTGTAACCACCACGTATTGGTCAGGAGACTCATTTTCTACACACTGACACCACATACAATCTCACTAAATCTGCACGAGGTCTGGGGCAAAGGTTTCAAGCACAGAATTTGCTCTCATGATAGTTCTTGTGTATCTCTTCGATGTTTTAGAAGACTTCAGTGCTGAATTGAGCCCCTATTAAAAATACATAAATAAATGTTACGGTCTATAAATAATGATTCAGTGCTTCACCTAATCATGTGCTTTTATGCAGTCATCATCTCTGCAAGGACAAGGAGCAAAGCCTGGAAAGCAAAGTCTTGCCTTCAGGCATTTTAAATATTCAAGTTTCCGAGTCAATGTTCTTACTGGGCTGAAGGAACAAAACAGGGAGTCCATTCAGAGGAAACACACACAATGATCTTTACTATCCCAAGCAGTATTGGTGTATTAATCACACACTGGACTTAGAGAAACATCATATGCACTTTCATGTATTATGTTGTTCAGATGTGTGTAACTGCAGATCATAACTAAAAGAAGCCAGGCAGGCTTTCAGAGACATACCAAAGATTAAGAACATGCAACAAGCCAACTCCCCCACATAAGCTCTCATCATAATCATTCTCTGTAACAGGATATAACCACTAAAAGAAAAAGACACAAAACAGAACCACCACACATCCCTGTTTTCCCCCCAAATCTACCATTAAGCTCAAGCTTCAAAGTGAGCCTTATTTAAACCAAACAGACTTTTTAAAACTAAATATAGTGCTACTACAAAATTGAAATATTATAAATTAAATACACATTTGGGGGTAGTTTTTTAAGAAAAAAGCAAGTGCAGCATAGGCAAAAATCCAGTTACTGAAAACTAAAGTATTAATCCTTCAAACACTTAAGGAACTATGCAATATTGCTTATATCAACAGACTTATCTGTTTTATCATGTGCCTAGAAACATGCTTGGGATCAGGAGCTGAAATATGTATATGTTGTCATCAGCATATTCCCAAAGACCATATTATGTATATTCAATATTCAGCATATATTTCACCATTAGAAAATTCAACCCAACTCTTAGTATTTGAAAATACTTTTCTTAAACACTTTCAGCTTCAGAGTCATCACAGCATCCCAAGCAACATATTAAGATGCAGCCAAAGAGAGGCATTTGATAGCCATATCACTGCACTCTGTATCTAAGAAAAAAAATCAGTTTTACTGATGACTAATGTTTCACTATGAGCAACCTGCAGGCAGGGAAGACTCAGAGCCAACAAGAAAAACAACAGAGAAAAGGAAATACTCTGAAATTGCAGAAAGAACCACTCTTCCCAAGCAGGAAGGCTCATGAGGAGTTGCCAGCAAGCATTGACAACCCATCAGCCAGGAAACCAGAGCATGACGAAGTGTTATTCTTTCCACCCAGTGCCAGAGAAAGCAGGTACAACCTTCCCTGCTTTGCTAGTCCCACATTCTCCTGTTCTGGCAACAAGCAAGCATGGACCTGATTAAATAGCATCTCTTCTGCAATAGCTGCTAGCATGGTCCAATTTGAACAGGGCAGATAAAGAGAGGAGGAGCAGGGTGTCACACACAACTTTAAAAAGACCCCATAAAACCCAAGCAATCCCCCCCACCAAAATGAAAAAGGAGGAGAGGTGACAAACCCAGGAATCTCCTTCACACTGATGGCAGTGAGTGGCAGAAGAAGACTTGCTCCACTGAACCAGATCTGCCTTTAGAGGTGCCAATGGAAGGTGTAGCAGCCTCTGTCCCTCGCTGGGTTATTCAGTCATCTTCAAAGATCTTCCTTAGCTCTCTCAAAGCCCAGTGAAATTGTGATGTGTGCAGGCATTTCCCCAAGGGGAGAGGCAGGAGCACCGTGGAGACACTGCACTGTCCCTGCTCTCCTGGGCACCCCAGGCAAACCTGCAGCCCCCGGAGATCAGACTGCCTCAGAGCTCCACCCAGGTGCTAAACCAGGACAGAAACACCTCAGACCTAAACTCAAACCAAGGACGTGGCAGCACTGAGAAACCGTGTGGCAACAGCAGCATTATCAGCAGCCTCAAAATGAGCTGGGCTGACCCCTCCAACGCCAGCCTCAGGAGGACAAGGTCCTTTCTGTCTTCACCTACTTTTCTTCCATTAATTCCACTAAAACATGCAAGACTCCCTTCAGATTACTGCATTTCTTCATATTTTGGCTGACAATTTAGACGATACCCAGGCAGGAGCCATCCTACAGCTGTGCTGCGTGGAGAGAGGCAGAGACACACCACAATCCAAACTTCACCCCTGAAATGATTTCATAGAAAAATGTGCTGAACAAGACTATGAAAGAAAAATCAGAAATTACCATTATAAATTACAATTAGAAAAGTGATCTTATTTCCTGGAAAAGGATTCTTTAATTCCCTTTTTTATTTTACCAGAGCCACCAGAGCCGTTGTATGAACTCCTGTTGTAACAAAGTGTAGAAACTCTCACAATTATCTTCATATCATCTGGAAAACAACAACACAACAGTCTTGTAACTCTGGGCTTTGTCAGGTGAACCAATTTGGTATCATAGCATTTATTTAAAATATTCTAGTACAATAGTTTGTAACTTTGGTTTCACTTTCTTTGTTCTGTCCCATGATGAAACACTGGGTAAGTACGTATATGTCAGCATGGCACTTTGTTTCTAAAAGCTGATTAAAAATGCATTCTTTAAAAAGGAAATATATGGAAGTGACTTTGGAGGCCTAGATTTTAAGCTTCTTTCTTTTTTTTTTTTGTCGTCTGTTTGCTGAGCGCATATAATTTCTCCCTTGAATTATTTAAATGACCCAGTGCTTTTTTCATGAAAGGAAAACTGAAGCCAGATGCCCAGCCTCAAGATGGAAAACCTTAAAAATACAATAAAGTAGAGTTAGTAAAAAATCGGAATTCTCATCCAGTGGGAAAACCCAGTATTTTAAAGAGACATATTCACTGGAATATCATATTTAAACCCCTGTAGAGCTCTGAAAGTTCCAGAGAACTATACTATGAAATCTCCAAATATTTTCTTTTCTTTTGCCTTTTTCCCTGCTTTCAGCCTTAAAAATCTGAAGAGTTTGGGTGTCTGATACTGTTCTTGCGGACGAGGCTGATGACCACACATCCTCATCCTGCTGGTCCTTACCCCCGTGTAAAAAGCCCAATGTGCATTGCAGGAGACAAGACTGAAAAGGATATGTTGCCCCTTGAGAGGAACAATGTCCCACAGGAATTGCCACTGCAGGCTTTCCCACAAGGAATAGCTAATTTATGGACTCTCTATTCCCCACAGACAAAACACACAGATGGAAATTTTGCCCTGCTTCTACAGAAAGCCTAAAAGTGTAAAACGTAACAGGAATCCGTTAAGGAAAGAAGCAGAATTAAATGGGATTTCTTAAAACCATAATCTGCCAAGAGATATTTTGGATTACTTTATTTTGAATAGACTTGATACACCAGGTAATAGTATTTTTCAAAGAAAAAATTAAGCTCTTGTTTAACCTATCTCAGCTACTCATCCCTGGGGTTTCCAGCCTTGCAGTTCTCCTGAGGATAGGCAGGTTGCTCACAACTTCTCTTCCTGCATTGGAACATGTATTTTTACATTTGCATTTTTAATTATTATTGCTAATCTTTAGCTGGAAATTAATTGAACTTTGGGAAAAAAAAAAAAGAAAAAAGAGGATGCATGCAAGCTTTCTGGACTGTCATATGAGAGGGACAAATATATAGCAGAGCAGCTTCCAAAGCAGAACAACAACACTTGGAGAAGAAGAGGGAAGAAAACACTGAAAATAAGGCTGCTTAGATAAATTATGTTGCAGTTCATAATTGTAAGATGGACAGAGGTGTGTGAGATTTAGCTTCTGTCTCATTATCCATGTGGATAACTCATCCCTTGGGCCTTAACCAGCCCCTCGTGGCAGCAGGACTTGCAGGAGTAGGAAACTCCTTCCCTTGGACCTCAACTTGGGAGTGCAGGACAACAAGCACGGGACTACAGCTTGGTCAGAACCCAAAGCAGCTCCAGTGCACTCAGGCAAAACCACTGAAATGCACCTTAAAGAAGATCACGCGAGCAGTCACCAGTCTGCCTCTGCTTCAGACACCTCAGGAGTGTGAGCTGTGATGCTAATCTTTACATTTAAGGCAATGAAGACTTTGGCGAGCAGAGATTTCTTTAAGATAGCAGAAAGAAATCCAGCCAGGCTGCCCTTTTCAACTGGCATGCCGTGAATCAAGAGCAGGACCATGCCCTCAGAGATGGGTTTTGCTTTCTTCCTCCAGCAAAGAAGTCTCTCTCTCTGTTTCTCTCTCTCTCACACACACACACAAACCAGACACTGTTTTTCGAGACATCTTCTCCCTCCTCTGCCCTCTTCCCCCCTCTGTTCCTACCATCATTACTTTGGGATGCTGCAATCAAAACCTCTCCTGCTCCACTTTCCGTGGCTGAAGAGCCTCACCAGTCTGAACCACAGAAGTGGTTTGGGAGGCTGAAGGCAGGATTTTCAACCCCCTCAAAGGGCATTTAGAAACTGAACTCCTCATGCTAAAAGCAATGGTTTCTAAAAACCATGAACAGCCCCAGAAAACTTCAGACTTACTTTGCGAGTCACTAGAGTAGAAGGAAACCTCATCTGGCACCAAGAAGCAATATTTTGTTTCTTGGAAGCTACACAAAACATTTATTGTCATGAGAGTGGTGAGAAAGAAATTAGAACTCTGACAATCTAGCTAGAAAAAAAGTTCACAGCCCAAGCCAGTCATCACGGCTGAGCAAGCTCCTTGCTGCGTGTTTGGGAATGCACGATGTCCTCATATGCTCTCTCATCCCAAGGATTCAGAGAGTAGCTGGTCTGGGGCAGGACCCCTTCCACTGCCCCAGAGAATCAGCCAGGCTGGAGACCCAGCCAGAGAGGCATCAGTGCTTGTGAAAGGGAAGGTGCAGGACCATGCCCTGGCAGTGAGCAGGGCAGGAGCCCCACAACAGCCTGGATTTGACCTCTCGTTGATTGTCAGAGGCAATCACTGACCCCCAGTGACCACAGCTCTGCTGACCTGGGTGAATTGTTAGCCAGTGCAACCTCCACTGTGTGCCCAAGCCTGAATTTCCCTCCAAACACAATATAATGGCTCGCTCTCAAGTCACCTCTAATTTTTATTGCCTGCTACGAACTAGGTTTTATGCAGTGCTGTGAACTGTCTCTTGGAGTTATAAGGTTTCAAGGTCTCATTAATCAGCTTTCCATTGAATAATGAGTTTTAAAAAACCTTTAGGTTTACTTACATATATACCACTCATTGAATGAGAGTGACTCAGCGGTGCAAGGAAATCTCTCATTTACAGTTCTGTGTAAACATGTACAACCAGGTGCTGAAGAGTATGAGACCTCAAAAGTCATCTCTGTCTTGGAGATAAGAGATATCTTGGGCACTAATAAATAGAAAAATCTTCCTGAAGCACCAAATAGAGAGCTTTTGTTCACACTCTAGTGAACTATAAAGTCTTACAAAGCCAAAGAATAAACACCATTTCAACATCAAAGAAAACAGTTACTTTTTTGAAGCTTATGACCTGCTTAGGGTCAGGGTGTTCCAGTGCAGCTGTAAATGTGTTATCACAATTACTACACGTCTTCTTGGACTTACATTCAGCAGAAAAATATAAAATTAATCTCAAGACCTGCCAGCTTTAGACTACCCATTCTCTGAAGAGCCCTTAGGCAAAGAACTTGCTGCTGAGAAACCCAAAGGTCTGGAAAAAAATCAAAGCGACTTTTTGCAGCCATGGGGATCTGGACCTTATTCTGCTCTGGTTGTACATAATTTTTTAATGTCAAATATTCTTTGCATTAACACACTTTTCTGTCTTGGGCAAGGACAAAGGAAGGTAAGACTTCTGCTTTCTTGATTTTAACCTGGTATAACCATCTTCAAAGGCTGGCTGCCCTTTTTCTGTCACAGAAAGCACACTAACCTAGTTTGGAGAGTACCTCAATGGGCCTCTGCTCAACCTCCCTGCTTGAAATAGTGTTGGACAGATATGGCACATCCCTGCAGATTCCTGCACAACAATCTCCACTGGTGTGGATTCCCCAGCCTCTCTGGCTAGGTGACCCCAACAGTTATGGTCAGGATTTTCTTCTCTGATGTCTGAATTATCCTTCCTTTGCTGCAAGCCTATGTCCATGGGCCATTTTCCATCGGGTGCGAAGGGGAGGGGGCATGAGAGCTTGCGTCTTTCTCATCTTTAAAATTCTTGGAAGATCACAGGCACGGAGTAAAGGAGAGAGAGTACCAAAAGATACAGACTGAGCAGAATTTCTGTGTTAGTTTTATTCTCACATTAGACAAATTTGTCATTTTTATTTTATTCTAAATGCTAATGTGTGGCAACACCAGCTGCCAATTTAGAGAGACATACTTGGCATGCCAAGATTTATGTCAAAAAGCTTCGCATCCCTTACTTAATTCTCCTGATAGTAACCAACCCTTCCAGAAAGACAGATTTACTTGGCACTCTTTAAAAAACACTTACTTGATGAATGATGCTACCTCAAATCATGAGCCTCCCAAACTCAAAGCTCTTTGTCTAATGAAAACTATTACTGCTTTTTAATAAGTTCTTCAGCATTTAAAAATAGCACTCCTAATTTCCTGCTCCACCGAGCACCACCTTGACTTCAAGTCAAATTATTCACAACCTCTTCTCCACCAGCCCTGGGGGATACAAGTCTTGCATTTTGGGGCTAAGTACTTCTCTCAACAGCTGTGAGAAGCTCTCTGAAGCAGGAAAGAGCAACTCACTCCTAACAGTATCAGACATCAAAGCTAAGCCATCTTTTTTTTTCTTCTATCTTAACCCAAATGTTGTAGAGTAACAAGCAGCAACACCAGCAGGATTTCTTTGAAGCAACTTATACTCAACTAAATTATATTGTGGGAGAGCAATAGCCCATGAAAGAGATAACATTACCATGTAAGCAAGCTTTAGCAGTTTTAGCTTGCTCTAGTTCTTACCAGGCACATTTCTCTCAGGAAAACACCAGAGGCATAATACTCACAACACAAACCCAAACAGAAGTGTGTCACTGTGCCACAGCGTCACAAACCTTAGTACTGATATTTAAAGCAGCTGTTTCACCCACAAAACCAGTATGTGGGTGCTGCACAGAGCCCTCCAGAGAACAACAGATCTCCTTGCAAAGGTGTCACCCCAAGATCCAGGCATGCAAAGCTCCCGAACTCACAGAGCCTTCACAGGGGTGGAAACTTCACCCTTCACCCCAGCACGAGCAGCATCAGGACCAAGGGCACCCAGAGGGCACAAACATCACCAAAACCAATGATCTCTATATTCCACTGTCTTGCCCTTTTTCAGAAGTTGTCACTAAATACTTCTTCCACTGCTTCTTGAATTTTGTCAGACCTCCAAACCCACTAAATTTCCTTACAGATTTTTTGTAAATGACTTTTTGAATTACTTTGTTTTTTCTTGTTGACAGTTCAAGCATTTCAGATATTCTTACAGGTAAATGCATCTCTTAAAAGTCTGGTCCTTTCCAAACTGCCTGACTTCCTGGGAAACTGACATTCCTCTAATATTTTTACAAATCTCCCTGTTAATTGCTTCATTAGAACATCCTTCTGTGATTACATTTCTGTCTGTAAGACACAAAAAGAAACAGTGCACCCTAGTGTGACCTACTTTTCTATAAAATTAGAAAAACTGTTTGTACAAACATGGGAGATAAATTCTGCACAATATCTGCCTTTTTAAGTTCAAACAGAATTTTTCTAAGGACTTGAAGGAAAACACAGTTTTTCTGAAAAAGTGCTGTAACTGAGGGCTTGGTCAAATGGTCAATGAGAGCTTCCCAGCTTTCTCCCAATGGCCACCTTATATTATATTTGATTCTGCAGCCTATGCAATAGAGAAAAAACAGTCAAGAACAAGCTGTCTGCATTTTGGGAGTCAGTTATCCAACATCTCTGATAAGACTTTGTGCCCTGATGCTGTGGATTTGTGAAACAAATACCAGCAAGTTCCTTCTCTGAGAAATTTTTGTCTGGGCTATTGACCCATTGAGTTCATGCAAACTGCTTTTTCCTGAGCATGCAAGTTGTGCATCTTGAGGGGGAAAAAAATAAAATCCAAAGTGAACTCCTGGTTTTCCATGTGGATAAATCTCTAGCTGGCTCCAAAACAACTACTTGTAAAGGTTGTAATGCAAAGGCAAAACAACATTCAGAAGACTCTGCAGAAAGAAGGCACATGAACACAGTGGGAACACATACTCATAAAACATGAAAAGGTCCATTTACAGTATATGATGCTTGACCTTCAAAATACATTAAAAGTGCCATTAGAAGCTTTTAATCCAAAAGTTTAAAAAAAAATTGCTCCATTACATTGAACTGTAGCGTTTGTCCAAATCTCCCAGCAAACTCAATTGCAGCTTCTCCTTAATTTTTCCCTTTGCAAACAGAGACAACCTTTATTCCACATGTGCACGTGACTTTCCTGTGCTAAGAACACAAGTTTTATAGAAACTCATTTCAAGCATGAGATGAGTTTCTATAAAAGAAACAGGGCATGAAGATGCCATGCCTAGCACATGGCAGCTCTTGCCTTCATTGTCTGTTACAAACCTTCCCCGAGGATGACTTTTTCTATAAACAGTCTTGCTGGACACAGATTGCTGGAAAATACAAAATAAAAACCTGTTGATATTTTCCTTCAAATTTTTTGACACTGTGTTTATGCTTATATATGTTTTTACAAATACACGGAGAAACCAGACAGAGGACAACCTGTTCTCCTATATAAAAACTATTGAAAGAGCTAACAATTTCAAAATAAGGCTAAAATTGTGAGTATAGGGAATTTTTTTTTTCACTAGGTGTTCTTGGGAAATTACTTGTGATAATAATAACAGGTATATGAATTCCTTAAGCAAACATCATGCTCTCTATCTTTTTCTGCTAACACTGCCTTGGCCTTATTTATATATGCAGAAGGATCTGGACGTTGGCCATAGAGCATTTTTGTACACCCTTTAACCCGAACTTTCTGAAATCAATAGCATCCATACACTCCAGTGCACCCAGCTTGTTTCTCCAGGGACAGGAAAGAGGCCCAGTTTAATACACACTTAATTCAATTAAGAGCTACACAGCGATAGCCTTTAGTAAATTTTAACCTCCTCTCCACGCATCGTTTACTAACCCACCATTAATTAAACACAGTTATTAAACTAGCATGTTTACAATTACTGTATTTTCAATGAATGAACAAAAGCTATTTATGGGGCCCAACCGAAGGGCGCCTGTTCATTGGCGGCGCAGGACTGAGCGCGGTGCCCGGAGCCAGCTGGCATTTCGACAGCACAAACAGCAGTCCACAGACACACAGAGGCAGGTCGGCACAAATATCTTCTGCCCAGAAGGAAAAGCTGCGCTGGAATGCTTTAAATTCCTGCTTTGAACATTTACTGCTGAAAAACACACCACTGCCAGGTGCCTGCATACCCAGAGGACCCAGTAACCCCAGCTCACCAGTACAGCCCTTCTGCGGATCTAACAGGTTGCAATGCATTGTCTTTGTGAGTGCCTTTGAAACAGCTTGGCACAAAGTGCCATTAGATACTGGGAAACATTAAATACCACTGTTACCACCACCTTCAAATGTGTCTCTCATCGAACAAATCTCTAGAAAGAATCTAGTCTGGGCAGAAAGGTGTGCTCACAGATGGTTGACTGACAGCTCCTCTGTGCAGCTGGTGGCATGATGCCACCAAGCACACAAGCCTGCAGAAGTGGACAGGGATACAGGATGTGCAGCCCACATCTTCCCACTAAATCACGTTCAGCACCTTCAGGTAAAAAGATTAAGATTCTTCAGATGAGGCAGCATAGGATTGACACTGCTTGGGGTCTAAGGCAGCTGCAACGCCCAGATTACCCACAGGCCTTTCATTTTGCATTATCAAATTCAAGCAAACTAGCCAAGTGACAGCAAAGGTAGAGGAACAAAGGATTTCTAACTTACACCACTGATCCAGAAATGTGTAACAAATGCATGAAAACTCAAGCACAGATTTGAATTTTTAAAAAAATAAAAAAAAAAAAAAAGGAGTTTTGCCTGTGTTTACAAAAATAAAATGCTAAGTGTTCGTGCATGTGGTTTTTCATTCATGTGTAAATAAATATATGACCCAACCCTCCTACATTGTTCTATATGGGAATGTTTTTAGCATAAGTGGAGCAACGGGAAACTTCGTTTAGACTTAGCTCACAAAATCAGCAAGAAGATTGTCAGTCTTTCGCCTAGAAATACAGTGAATAGGGCATCTCAAGAGGCAATATGACATATTTGTTACACTTGCTTCAAATCTCTCACAGTGAGGGAATTATACCCTGGCCACCTGCCTTTGGATAGTTTCCATTAACATCTTTTATTTCATATCACATCCCTGTGATGGCTCTGCAAGGCAGGTGAGGGCAAGACCTGGGCTGCAGCTCCCTGCTGCACTGAACGCTGAGGCACAGTAGACAAGAGAACCTTCAACAATGAAAGAACCGACATAATTCTGTCCACTTGGTGATGGTGTCCTTGAAGTGGGAGAGGCCTTGCACGGAATGAAGGGAACAGTCTCATCACATGGGCTGTGGGCAGGAAGTGCTGATGCTGAATGGTGAGGTGCCTGCAGATCCTGGACCCTGAATGCAGGAGGGTGGTTCAGCAAACTGAGAGGCAGCTCTTGCCACAAAGTCACACCTTGCAATGGATAAACAGCTTACTGTCAAAATGGGATCAGTGATGAGTGGTGTCCCTCAGGGGCCTGTACTAGGACCAGGACTATTTAACACCTTCATCAACAGCATGGACAGTGGGATCAAGTGCACCCTCACCAAGTGTGCAGGTGACACCAAGCTGTGAGGTGTGTTTGACACACCTGAAGGATGGGATACCATCCAGAGGGACCTGGACAAGCTCAAGGAGTGCTCCATGGGAACATCATGAGGTTTAACAAGGCCAAGTGCTGGTGCTGCAGCTGGGTCAGGGCAGCCCCTGGTACAGCACAGGCTGGGCATGAACAGACCGAGAGCAGCCCTGGCCAGCAGGACTTGGGGTGCTGGGGGTGAGAGGCTGGACATGCCCCGGCCATGGACTCACAGCCCAGAGAGCCAAACGTGTCCTGGGCTGCAGCCAGAGCCCCGTGGGCAGCAGGGGAGGGAGGGGATTCTGCCCCTCTGCTCTGCTCTGCTGAGACCCCTCTGGAGCCCTGCATCAGCTCTGGGGTCCCTGCACAGGAAGGACAGGGACCTGCTGGAGCAAATCCTGAGGAGGGCACTGAAAATTATCAGAGGGATGGAGGATCTCTCCCGTGAGGACAGACTGAAGGAGCTGGGACTGTTCAGCCAGAAGAGAAGATTCCAGGGAGACCTTATTGTGGCCTTTCAGTAAAGGGGCACTTGTAAAAATGATGGAGACAGACTTTTTAGTAGGGCCTGTTGTGACAGGACAAGTGGTAGAGGTTTTGAACTAAACGAGTGTAGATTGAGACCAGATGTAAGAAATAAATTTTTTATGATGACAGTGGCACAGGTTGCACAGAGAAGTGGTAGATGTCCCATCCCTGGAAACATTCAAAGTCAGACAGGGGCTGTGAGCAACCTGATGTAGTGAAAGGTGACCCTGTCAATGGCAGGTGGGTTGGAACTGCATGGCTTTTAGGGATCCCTTCCAACCCAGCCTATCCTACAATTATATGATTTGCCAAAAAATATCAGAAAGGCTGCTACATAGAACATAGGCTGCTACATGATATCTGTAGACTCCATCCTTGGGTCCCTGGTTTAATAAATGTGCATGGTTCAGAAGAAGACAGGCTAGATAAGAAGCACAGAAACTTTCCTCTCATTCCTTATTTTAAAATTACTATGAAATCCTTCTCTTATATTACTTCACGGTCAGAAAAGAAGCCCTATTCTGCTTTGCCAGCAGCATTAAAAAGCTTTCACACATGTTCCCAACAGCGTTGCTACACAGCCCCTGTTCACTGAACACATTTGCAACTCAGGAGCAATTACTCCTGGAGCATATTGCAGTTTGGCCTGCTCATTTGTCTTCTAACAATTATTCTGCTTTTCAAAGAACAAACTCCTCCCCTCACATGAGCAGATGGGGAAATGTCATCTCTCGTTCTTAGAGAAGCTTTGACCAATATTCTGACTTGGGCATTAAATAGAGCAGAAGTCTGCAGAGCTACCTATGCTTTATGGCATAAATTTTTTTATGCATGAGCTCTGCTGTCAACAATGTCAGCAGGAATATGCATGATGTTACACGCAGTGTTTGTCAGCTGGTCGCTTACTATGCAACAAGGGCCCGGGAGCAGCAGAGAGTGAAAAATCAGAGCCCTTTTCATTTAAATTTATAATCTGCAGAATCAGGACAATGAAGGAAAATACCAGAAACTGGCCCAAGCAGTAAGATTTAGACCAAGATCCAAGATGCTGAAGGTGCAGGGGTGCTCAGGAGCAGCGGTGATGACTCAGCCTGTGACAAAATGTGAGAGGCCGAGAGGGACACAACTGCAACAGCTGGAGAAATACACACAGCACTGAAAGCCAAGAGGCAGCAGAGCCTGCCCCCAGCCAGAGAAGGACAAAAGCAGCTGAGTGACAAGGAGCACAGGGAAAGGAGCAGCCTGGGAGGCATCCCTGCTCACGAGTGGCAGTGGTGGGGACTTGTTTCTAGGGACAGGCCAGGGTCCCCCCACTCGGAGGCAGGGTGTGAGGGATGCACTTGGCACCATTCATAGCATCACTGGAGATGACAGTGACAACGAGGGGACACAATAGCATTTCATTGTGGCCAACAGCTGGCAACGGCCACTACATTCAGAGGCTGCAAATCAGTCTGCATTATAATCTCCTGGGTTTGCATGCTCCAAACATATAATATTTGGTCTCCAGAAAAAGATCTGTCACTGTATTTTTAAAATTATTTTTGTTGAAGAGGAGGAGGAAAAAATAGTTTTCATAAAAAACTACTGACTTCTCTAGTACAAGTGAAGATGAGTGGGAAAAGTATGGTTGCCAAAATAAAGAAGAAATGTAACTGCATTTCACTGAACAAATTTCCCTTGAAACCTGGGATAGGCATCATCCTCCTCGGGGAAGCAGGTCAGTGACAGCAGGGAAGGAGGATGCAAGCAGCTGTGGGAGAGGTGGGCTTACACCCACTCAAAGAACACACCTGCATATAGCACAAAAAAATCTCCAAAGCAACATGTAACAGTAAAAACAAGTGTAAGAGTTCTCCATGTTCACCATCAGGACGTACCCAACACTTCCAATATTAAGCTGCTCCTTACAACTAAGCCTACCAACACTGCTTAAGACTGTGTCTAACAGTAGCTGGAAAGAGAGTGGAGCAACCACATTTAGCTCCATTAAAATGCTTATCTGTAGTTTTTCCTCTTCCTAATTATTTGCTAAAGATGTATATTATAAACTCCATACATCAGAAGGAAAACTGTGGCATCCAGGCCACTGTTGTTACCTATGAACTTTGCCATCCCCTTTACAGGCTGGAGGGGTTTATTTGATTTTTACATCAAGCATCAAGCAGCGAGGGTAAAACAAACAGCACAAAGCAGTTACTCAGCCAAGTTTCAGTGCCTCTGATGGGACACAAGCAGACATCCCAGTGATGTGCTTTGGCTCTCAAACCAGACTACTGGGAGCATAACAGAATTGATAAAACACTGAGTAATTATGCATAACAATGGCTAAAGGATGCAGTTGCAGATGCAGCTGCTAACACATCTTGAAACTGTTGTCTTGTTGGCAAAATGAGTGGTTAGAAAAAGTAAAAATTACTGCAAGTACCAGAAGATTGTGCTGCACACCTTTTCCTGCCTCCACGAGGGAACAAAGTCCTAAGTGTTGGTATGGCTGAAGACCCTTCCTGGGCATATTTTGTTTCTCTTTTGAGTTGTTCTTGTAGCATAATTGTTCTCCTTTGCGTACCCTAAGGGTCATAGTGAGGTTATGCTCCACATTTCTGGAAGAGCTATCAGAATCCTGGTTGGAAACTTGCCCTCTTTTTGACCTGTTCTGAACTGTGAGTGTTTACATATGCAACTGTTTCTCCCCTTGTTTCCAGACCTTCATTCAGGGATCTACTTAGAGACTCCCCCTCTTTACCATACATTTCAAAAGAGCATTTATGTCACCAGTGATGCCTGTAGATTTGGATGCCTGAAGTCCTTTATTTTCCTCCAAAGTCAGAAAATCTTTTGGGCTGTTTTCAGTAGCATACTGACTATCTCTCCGGGTGCAAAGGAGGGGACAGATTTGTGCAGCCTGTGGGGGACATGAATGTGCCACCAGCCACCACAGGGCTGGGCTGCACCTGAAATGCCAACAGGATCCAGGGCATCCCACCAAAAGCTCTTGTAGCAGACAGAACAAGAGTCTGTCCAGGGAGGTTATAACCACTCTCACCTCCAAAGAGTCTGGAGCACAAAAGATATTCCTCTATCAGACAAGAATAGGAGACTCTGTAGGGAGGTTAGTGAGACAGACACAGACTTAATTTGAGAAGTTAAGCCATTTTATTCATGGAGCTGCTCTGCAGCACTTGCAGTATTGACATGAGCAGACTGTAATTGCCAGGATTGTTTTCTGCTGAGTTCTCACTTTCCAAAAAGTCATTACCCAATCAGTATGGAAAGTCATTAGCTAATCCCCTTAGGATCACACTGTTAACAGAATTTGGTGGGCTGCCTGGACACTAGCCGAAAATATTATGTATCAACACACAAACGAAGGAAGCATCTTAAGGAATACTCAGCTGCACTGGGCAGAGCCCCTGCTCATAGGCTGGACGCTTTTCTGTGCCAACTTCAGTCCAACCAATTTACCAACTCAATGCTGGGAGATTTATGACCTGTCCTAAATTCTGCCAGTCTATAATCCCCATAGTCACTGCTACATTTCTAACAGCATGTTCCCTGTGCCAGCAAGAAGAATTGCAGAGGTGGCTCTGCACTGGTGGAGAAGGTGACCATCAGTGGGCAACCCAGAGCATGTTTGGTGCCAGAGCAGAGTGCACAAGAGCTGTCCCCTCTCTCACTGCCAGAGAGCAACTTACAGAGCATCTATGCTCATTCAGAAGAAGCAACAATATGCTCAATCTTGATCCAAGATAAACCAGGCATGTGCAAAACCCAGATTAACTAATGCAAAACCACAGGCTAAAGGAAAAAAAACAACCCGAGGATTAGAGATTAGAGTGTAGGGAATTGGCTGAGGCACAGGGAAGATATAACAGGCAAGGGATATCAAGGATACCTGGATTTAGCAAAATCGGGGAAACTAGGGAAAGAGAAAATTGCAATTTGAGATGAGGATTTACAAGGATTACTTCTTAAGAAAACAAATTCCAGGCAGAGTCCTGTGGTTTGGTGGGAGGCTATTGCTGGCCAGGGTGAAGGCAGCTGGGTGCCAGCTTGACTAAACAACTTTTCTAGAAGTAATGATTTAGTTAAGGCACATCTTGTCTCAAAGCTCACGGCAGCTCTGCTTTTTTTTACCAGTTATTTCCCCATTAAAAATGTGTCCTCTGATGAGAGACAGCCATTTGCGCTGAGCAAAAACTGGTGGTTACCATGGGAGAGAAAATAAAATTCAATTCCCAGTAGGTCTACAGGTTCCAAGTACTTCTCTAAATGAGCTGCACGCATGCAAAACATCCCCTGTGGGATCCTGACACAGATGAAGGTGCACTGCTGCACAGGCAGGGATGCGATGGTGGTCTGATGACCATCTGCACCTGGTGGCATCAATAATATGATGGTGATGGAAGCAGGTAGAGGTGGAAGAAAAAAAAAACAACACCCTTTAGAAAGTAGAATTTATAAAGTAGAATTTCACATTTCTAAAGAGATGGTGATGCAAAGTTAAGTAGGAGCACCAAGTTGCCCTTGGTAAATATTGCGGGTTTTCTGTTTTTACTATTCAGAGTTCAGCCTTTACAGATAACAGAAGCCTTCACCCAAAACTATGAGCACCCCAGCTGTTATGAAGCTTTCTCTCAGCATCTGTGGGCAGCAGAAATCCTAGTATACAAAGCACTTTGTCTTGGATGCAGATATCTTATTCTCTGCGTGTAAGTCATTATACCAACTGCGTTGCTCTCACAGGCACTTGTGTCAAGCCCAGGCAGTCCCTTCCAACCTTCTTCAACAATGTACTTACTGTCTGCAACAAAGCACTTAAAACATTTTGCAGAAAAGTGGTTGAAAAAGGAACAAGAAAATCCCCTGCCTTCTAACCCTTAGTTTAAGCTTCACTTTGTTATACCCAAAACATTAAAACCTGTCTTAGCTGGAGAAGTAGATCCAGCCTGCACAATTTTGTGATGGCCAGACCCAGAACCTTTGCTGTCCCTTGCACGGCTGCTCAGTGTTTCCACCCTGCTGACACAGGCAGCCACGAGGGACATCCTTCCACGCCAGTGCCCAGGCTCTCTCCACAGGGAGCAGCAGCAGCAGCCCAGGCAGGCAGATGCCCACACCCTATTTTTCATACCAGCAGCCCAAACTCTGGAGTGTGCAGCATGGGAACTGACCAAGAGGCCAGGCCAGGCAGCCACTGAGCTGGCTGCAGCCTGGCATCACACTTGCAATTAACTTTGGGTGTCTGTAATCTGAAGAGAGGACACGCCATACCACATCACACGGCACAAAAATCCCTCCAAGAGATACGGACTGCGCTTTTTATAAACTAAGTACCAGTTTCCGCTGCAACGCTTCTCCCAAGAAACTAAAGCAGAGTGCAAAATAATGCTTGGAACATGCTGATTTTGTACATATTGAGAATCAGGACAGCTACATCACAATATTTTGCTGAAGTGAAATATTAATTGCAGGTCTGTGGCACTACCTCCTTTCTTTGTGGGAAATATTAGTGATATAATCTGTATCTGTGGTATGGAAACTGTGATCTGTTGAATAAATTTGGAACTATAATTTACTTAGTGTTTTCTTCCCCCCTGTTTTTTTCATTGCTTTTAGGAGAAAACCCTCCCACACAAATACTCAGCTACAAGAAAATAGTCTGAAGTCATTCAAATCCACAAAGCAACTCCAGCTCTGGTTGCCCCCACATTTACAAAATTGCCCTGTGGTATTCTGAAAGATGCACAATTTTTGCATCAGGGTTTTGAGGTAGGAAGGAAGAAAAAATGCCCACAATTCCCTAAATCTTTCCATCCTACATTTTGAAAGGAAGAAAGAAGAACTTAAATTGCTGCTGTATAAAAAGGAACTTCAATAATATTTTGTGTTAAAGATGATTTTTTTTTTTGCTTACATGTGTACTCATCTGGTAAAGTCATCTTTATAAAGAGGTTAAAAAAGAAACTTTTAGAAATAAAGATAGCCATGACAGATTATAACCAGCATTTTTCCATGAATCATCTCCATTGCATACAGTAAGAAAGCTTCCCAGGCAACCTAGTAGGTGACCAAGAGACATATTCCAGATTTTGGATATTTTACTGCAGGGGTGGGTGTCCTTCTGTGGAAAGTCTCAAAGAAAAGAATGTATGTCTTCTCAGAAAGAGAGGTCTGAACACAGTTAAGTCTTCAAAGCTGAGTAAGGCTGCAAAAAGGACAGCACTCAATTGCACTATATGTCCCTTGAGAGTAAACCAAAAATTAATCAGATTAATTGCCAACAAGGAATATCTAGGCTACACGTTAGAAAAAAACTGCAAGGACGGGGCAGTGGAACAAGCTAGTAGAAGATGATTTTGCCTTAGGTTTTTGAAAGAACAGGCTAAGTAAGCTAGGACCCATCCACCAGGGATGGCCTTAAGCGTATTGTTCTGTTCCAGGATGGGCAGCTGGATTCCACAACTCCCAATATCCCTCTGGACCTACATTTTGTTGACATTCTGGTCCACACATCTCCTCAGAGCAAAGATACCCATCAGAAAACAGACACAAATCCCCACGACGGCTGAGAGCACTCCTATGGAATGCTGTGCTCTCTCTAAGAACACAGTCATATTTTTTTCTATACCGACCCCAAACCTCAGAGCAGGAAAACAGATACTCATGGAGTTGCTTTCAATACCCACCTAACAGCAGCTAGGCATGGGTAAAACAAACATCAGTGGAAGAAAAGTTTCAGCTCTGATTTCAAGAGCAAAGCAGACACTTTCAATCACCAAGCAAAACAGGGATCGTGTCATTCAGCCAGAGACAACCATTCCCACAGTAACATCAGAGGCAAGAAAATCTATGAGTGAAACAGGACAGCCAGCCCCACCAGTGACCACGAGTGCCATTACCTTGGTTACAGGCTCACAGGAAATTCAAATAATTTGCAGTAGCGAGGCACTGGAGATGATGAGTCAGAGACCCGTCTGGTCACGGAGCTCCAAATCAAGATAGAAGATCCCCTGGCTTCCTACTGAGTTCCTGATGTACAAGAGCACCAGTTCAGTGTCCACAGGCAGCACAAATGCTTGGGATCCCTCTAAGTTTCTGCAGTTTGTACAGCAGCAGAGCTCACCAGAAGGGTGAGTGTTTTCAAAGATATTCCCCTGAGGCAGAGGAAAACATCTGGTACCCCCCTACAAAGTGTTCCCTGCCACCCACACATGGGCTGGACACCACATTGTGCTGTCAAAAACCTCAATCTGTTTTTAACAGCTAAGGGAAAGCATTTCCAGCAAAACGAAACTTAACCTAAATGTTCCTTTGCCAAGTGATGCCGCCTCCTTTCTGGTAACGTTTATGGAACTCATTTAGGAAACTCACTAGTTAGAAAAACAAATTAGTAAATCAGTGGCGACTACCCTACCCTCCCCCCCCCCCCCCAAAAAAAAAAAAAGCTTTCAAATTAATCTAAGTTCTATCTTGTCTTGGTTTCTGGTTGATCTAAAACTTAAAACTTAGAAACCTCCCATGTGAAAACGCCAGCAAGGAAGCAGGACACCGACTGCCTCCCACCCCTGGGAGACACACAGGCACAAGGCAGCAGCAGCAGAGGATTTTCAGCCAAGCCCCAGGGAAACCAGCTGTGAGAGTGTGCGGTTCTTCCGCAGAGAACCACAGGGCAGAAGCCAACAACTCCCAGTTGCAGACAGATTTCAATTTTCAAGGCTGAGTTCAGTTAGCCAGTGTTTATAACAGAGACTTATTCTTTTGTTGCATCTGGGGAAAGTCAGCTAATTCACAAAGAGGAAAGAAAAGCTGAAGTGCCTTTGAGGAGGCAGTGGTTCTGGTGCACTGGCCAACTGATGAGCTTTGTCAGGGCTCAGCACTATTTGCTCTCTGCAGTCTTTTATGGCATCCCCATCCTGTAATGCCTAAAAGCTGCATCTAACACCATATACCAAAATGCATACTATTATGTATTCCTGGGGTATGGATGGGGTTTTTTGTTGCTTGCTGCAGCTCCTCGGTGTCAGCATATTTCCTCAGGCAGCATATTTCTGGAGTTTGAGGATGGAGAGCTGAACCATTCCACCCATCAACTCCTACCCCCAAACACCAACACCACCTCTGGCCTCAGTGCCTCTTGATTAAGCCTCTTCTTCCAGTTTTGCAATTGGCACGTACTCCCCACTAATATTTTAAAAAATAAACAGTATGCAATATAGCCCTGATACTTGCCAACACAAAGATGCAGGATTGTAGCATTCAAAATCATGAAGGTATCTTAATCCCAGTCCAGGGTTTCCAGGACCTACCCTGGTGGTGGGAGATCAGACTGGTTTGGAGAGTTATTTGACATTCTGCCTTCCTGTCCTACTTTTTCCAGCTATCCAAAAAGAGTTTAATTAAGCCCTTCTAAAGGACATAAGAAGCTTACAAATGAACAACTAAATTATTGGGGTTTTGGGCTTTGTACTTAGATGACAATTAAAGATATATGGACAAGCATGAAAGGGAAGGGCAGTGCACAAGCCTGCTGTCCATACAGATGCATGATAACACCTGGTACATGGTAGCACTGAACATTAACCACCCATCAAACAACAGGATTAAAGCATAGTCATATTGTAACATCAACAGACAACATTGTCATTCTCTCTAAATTCATTATTTCATGTACCTCAGACAGGGATCTCTGCATATCTGACTCCATAGATATAACCTGACATTGCAGATCTTTGTTGCATTAATTCCCTTTTATTGAAAGGATCTGATGTTATTAATTTTTACATCCATTCAATTTCATATGCTTTTCCTGACAAATACTTCTAAGACAAAATAATTTAAAAATCACTGCAATTAAACCCTTTGTGATGGCTTCCATTTAAAAAAATAATAGTCATAGCCATGAAAGAGAGGCAAACATTAATTAATAAACGCATTCACAAAGCAAGCTCTAAACCTCTGACAAGACTTTGTCAGAAATACTCAATAGCCATAAGTTTCTGTTGAAAGCCCCACTAGATCAGCTTGTAAATCAATTCCAGCTTTTCCTCTGTAACTCAAGAAAGTCTTAGGTACTTCCAGAAATTACAGAATTTGAAGAGGGGGAAGGGCAGGCCAAGGCCACATAGCAGAGGAGTCTCACACCAGATTTCCTTGGAGCTATTATGGTGTCTGTCATCATTTAGCTTAAAAATCCTACACAATACAGGCCAGCTCAACAATAATCATTGTCATCATCAGTCCTTTTGTAGGAAAGGTGCTTGTCAAAGCAAAAGTAAATGGACAGTAGTTTGCTCGTGGCTAGAAACAAGCCTTTTAAAGTCTAACAAGGGTCAACCCGGGACCACTCTGTGAGCTGCCCTTTTCCTGTCTGCTTTTTTGTTCAGCCTGATCAGCTGGTGGTGGCTCCTCCAGATGAGTATTTTGTTTAGATAAATTGAACATCACACTTCAGGACACAACATTTCAACCATCAAGGCCTCACACCGGGGCAGGACGATGGAGCTGAGGCTGGAGCAGAGCCTGGCTGCCTCCAGCACCCCCATCCCCGAGGATGCAGAAGCAGGGCAAGTTCTACTAATGACCCAAAGCCCCACAGTGAAACCCTTCCAGTGCTGGGAAACACTGACACAGACTTCAAAGAGGGAAGGGAGGATTTTATAGGAGATGTTTTTAAGTTTCTCTTTTACTTACGTTAGACACAGATATTCAGTTCCCTTCCATCTCACTTTCCCTTTCTGTGTTAGCAACATTTCTGTAGATGCTCTCTCTGGTTAAAAACAACATACTTAACTGTCCTGTTGCATGCTCAGCTTTTACAGCCAACAGTTCTTCCTGTCAAGGCAGAAAACACAGTCCTATAACCACAGTTAAATAAATTACTTAAGAAATCATCCAGCTGAAATAGGTTTTCCACGATTACGATAAATTATAGATGTGATTTGTTGGCGTATTAGTTACAGATGCATGTGTACCAGTCTGCTGGCCAAAATATTCCAAGATCAAAGGAGAAGCTGAAAGTGGACAAGATTATTTATTATCTTGATAAATACCACGCTCAAGAAGTCCTCATCAGAGCCGTGGGCTGTACGAGTACAGAACAAACAGATACTGTCCTCAAAAACTGAGTGCTGAAGCAGAGATCATGAAACAGATCCAGGTACAAGTCAAGGATGAATTAATGCATCAACACCTCAGTTTTTAATTTCACTGTATTAAAAAAGTATAGTTAAATCTCTTTCACTTCATCATGCTGCCTCTGTCATCGTGTAACCATTATGTAAGGCAGTATAATTAAAAATAAACTTTTCACTCCCCAGCAGCAGTTATGCAATAACTTTTAATTAACTAAGATACTTCATGTTCAAGAGAACATTTAAGGAGTTTAAGTTATAACTCAATGCCCTTCCTCATAGCTCCATTTTCAAATCCTCTAACAGAAACTATCTGCATTTTTCTTCTCATCTCTCCAGTACAAAGACGGTTTGTCAGGTTTTATTTGGTTTTATCTGCTTGCAAGATGCTGTCTCGGGGTCCTAAAAATGCAGGGACATATTTTGTGCAATCTGTCAGCAACTGTCTTCAGAAGCAAGGCTACAGGGAGTTGATGAGCTCTTTTCTTATCGGAATGAGTCACGAAAATGGATTATCCACTCTTAATCCTCCTTACACTGGTGAATTTCTTTATTTGTTTTGTACAATAAAAATAAAATAAAAGTTAAAATTCACCTGATGAAACCACATAAGAACAGTTTTCCCTTGGAATGCTCTGGCAGAAGAGAACATCACTCTGCCATTTTAGAGAGCCACCAAACTTCCAGCACCCATTCCATTCTTCTCCAAAAGCAAGCAGCTCGTTACTTCCAGGACCCATTCTGGCACTATGGATGGTTTCCTCCATTACTTTGGGTTTTTGTCATGTCCTGTTCCCCCACATGATGTTCAGTACCTGTGTTTTGGGGGTTCTTTAAGTTTTTTTGAAAAGTCTTCTTCTCTCCACAAACTAAACAAACAAGAAATCATTTAACCTGTTTTCTTCAGAAAACCATAAAAGTCTTTTTCACCATAAAAGTCTTACCAATATGCATTCGCTTGAAATGCAAATATTTTTCACAAAATTGTTCTGCTAATTTTCATGAAAGCCAGCACCTTACAAGATCACAACCCCCTTACTGAAACTGTCTTTCAGTTAAATCTCAAAAGAACAAAACCTGAGCTTGGGTAACCTCCCTTCCATTTTGAATGGGGATTTAGGAAGAGAAGTGTGAGTTTTGCTGCTGTTTGCTAATCCCAACAGAGAGAAAAAAGAATCCAAACTGCCTGAAAGCTCATCCCTGAAAATAATGTGATTTTCCTATAGGATTTTAAAAAATGCATCTCTTCATAGATTTGAGCTTAAAGAGGAAAAAAAAGAGGTCTTCATACTTCTCACATATGGTCCATGGCCAACTTTTAGTGCAAAGCTGCCCCATCAGGCAGCAAGCTGATGGACAGAATGGAAACCAGGGCTTCTTCTTTATGGTTATTTCCTTGCTTATTGGATTTGGATTTTTAGCTTCACTCTGAAATGCTGCCATGCTACACTGAGTACGTAGTAGCTGGCACCACTTTAAAGGCCCAGGCAGATCTCAGTCAGCAAACCAGATTAGTTACACCGCGCAGGAAGGAGGGCTTGTGTGTTTTGGGGAGCGAGGGGGAAGCAGGAAGACATCCCATTGCGGTGCTGAAAGCAGCACTGGCGGAGGGAGAGGGAGGGGAGGAGAACAAGCCTGCTCTGAAATTTGACTTTCATCTCAGACAGCGTGCTCCACTTGACTGCACGAGGCCCTTCCGCACGGGTACGGCTGGAACGTCCTGGGAGGCTCTGGCAGACTGCGCCGCACAGGAAAATGTTGCGGTGCGTTACGGCCCCTTCCACGGCCAGCACACCCCCGTAAGCAGCCACTGCCATCTCACCCCGGTTTCCCTGTGTTTGGCTCCTCCCTCAAGAGAGATCTCTTTCCTCCCACGGTATTCCTCCCCTCCCACAACGCTCCCTATTGGTTCTGTACCCTTGCCCGCGAGAATTCAAACCCCGCATCCCTGCACCATTGGATGTTCTGTATTCTCCCCTCCCACTCTGTAAAAGATAAAACTCCTGTGTAATGGCCCTTCGGGGCTTCTCCGCGCCCCCATGACGCCCAAATAAACCTTCTACCCTGAGAAGCCCCTCCGCCTCCCTCCCTCTCTCCTTCCAGCCTGCCCGTACCACCGGTGGGTCTGGTGAACCCGAGCTGGAACTTCGCTGACCCTCCCGCGCCCGCGAGCAGCCTCCGCCATCCTCTCCCGTCCGGGCGGGTGCCAGGCACTGGCGAACACAGCTCCGGACAGCCAGTGTCACGGCAGGAACAGTCTCGCTGCCAGAGCAGAAGTTGGTGTCCTGCCATGCCAGATCAAACCCAGGTTACGAGCGCTGCCAGGGCTCCGGAGCAGCACCATCGGTGTCGGCCCCAGCGCAGGCGGCGTCCTCCGGGTGACAGTGAAGGCAGCGGTGGGTGAGCACCTGAGCGAGCTCAGAGGGCAGTGGCACCGCTGGGCAACATCCCTGTGCTCCAGAAAACATCCTGCCACTCGAGGCTTCATCTTCCGCCCATGCGAAGGAGGCTGCACCCACTTCCACCTGCCTGTGCCATTCCTAACTTGCCAGACACTTCCAAGTGACTTCCAAGCCAAGGGCTTCCTGTAAATTACTCCTTTCTCTGCAATGCGCTTAATGGAATTAATTGAAGGATCTATTTGGCCCATGCAGTATGTGAAGTGCAGAATTAGATTTTATCTCAATCCATTACAGAAAGTTCCAAAATGGAGACAAATTTTCAGTCATAGGCTGATGAAAGTCATTAGAAAAAAATACAATGCAAAAGTATGAAAGGCTTTTTTCCTTCTACAAACCATTTTGAAATGTATGGTTTATTCAAAGCATGTATGTCATTCAGTAATTATAAATGACAGCTACAGAGGAACTGGATAAGGAGAAAAATTTAATTATTTTAAAATTTTCCAATTTTTAAGATAGACAAGAAAAATCATTAAAGCAGAATCATAAAGATTACTCTGCAAGGAGAAAAAAAAGTCCCTTACATGCTACCTGAGACACCAAACAAAGTTAAACATATTTGACAATCTTGTATTCATTAATCTGGCTAATTCATACATCTGGCTAATCCCCTTGGTCTTCAAGAGTTTCCAAAATGTAGCCTAATGTATCCTGGGCTGCATCCAGAGCCCCGTGGGCAGCAGGGGAGGGAGGGGATTCTGCCCCTCTGCTCTGCTCTGCTGAGACCCCCCTGGAGCCCCGCATCAGCCCTGGGGTCCCTGCACAGGAAGGACAGGGACCTGTTGGAGTGAGCCCAGAGGAGGTGACCAAGATGATCAGAGGGATGGAGGATCTCTCCTGTGAGGAAAGGCTGAGAGAGCTGGGGTTGTTCAGTCTGGAAAGGAGAAGGCTTCAGCGTGACTTAACTGTGGCCTTCCAGTACATGAAGAGAGCTGACAAGAAAGCTGGAGGGGGACAATTTGCAACAGCCCAGTAGAATAAAGGGAAATGGGCTCAAACTGGAAGAGAAGATTTAGTTTAGATTAGATTTTAGGAAAAAATCCTACATTGAGAGTGGTGAAGCACCTGGAACAGGTTGCCCACAGAAGCTGTCCCTGGAAATGTTCAAGGCCAAGCTGGAAGGGGCTCTGAGCAACCTGCTCCAGGGAAAGGTGTCCCTGCCCATGGCAGCAGGGTTGGAATGAGATGACTTTTAAGGTCCCTTCCAATCCAAGCCGACCTATGATCCTACGATCCCTAACCTAAAGTTAAGGTGCAAATTTTCCCCCCTATCCTGTCACTTTTTTTTTTTTTAATATTTCAGCACTTTTTCCACTAACAAAAGTAGACAAAGTTATTTTATTACTTTGGACCTAACCCTTGGAAACGCTGCTTCCTCAGCAGTCAGATTTTGCTTAGGGCATGACTCTCTTCCCTGTCAAAGGATTGTACCCTGCATAGGAGGAGAGAAAGGAACAGCAAAACAATAGCATGAAATACTATGAATATCTGGAAATTACACCGGCTTATCAATACCAAAAAAAAGCATGTAAAAGGATAGAAACATATTAGGTCATGTTCTGGTCACAAATCACTGGTTCATGTTCAGCTGTGATCCTCCTGTCTTTGCCTGCATTACCTCTGACAAGGCTCTTGATGCCCTCACTGACCATCACTCAAGGGCTGTGTGACAATACTTGCTGCATGCCTGTCACCTCTGGCTTACACCTTCTTTACCTCCCCAGGAAGAGACATAAGCAGTGCATAGATCATAAAGATGGTCTTTCAGAACCATAATATTATTTTAGCATGACATGCACACAGAGTGCCATCTTGGGGCAACCTGCTACTAAGTTTTCCAGATATTTTGTCATTGTAGGAACTACAGACTGGATTCATTTCAGCTCAGTTCTGCTGCCTGTATTATATATCTGAATGCATCCTTGACTTCTCAAAAAGAAAGGTGGCTTTTTGAAGGAACAATTGATCAGATTTCTCTAGACATCAGTGTGAAGGCTACCTGAGCTGATCAAAGCACTGCCATTTTTTATGCCCTGAATGCAGGAGCAAAAGCTCTGACAGCACTTGTATTTGGTCAGATGACCAAACATAGATACACCTGTGTACTGATTAAATTAAGAAAACCACAAAAAGCACAGCCTGCAAGAAATCTAGCTTCTGCTTTTAAGAAGTCAGCTATTGCACAGGGGGTAAAAAAATATTCACAGCTGATTCTTGGAGAAATTACTAAAAATTAAAGCACTGTATTACTGGCAGAAGAGCTGAGCTGCTCCTGCTATTCTCTTCCTGCTGTGGAGGCAGTGCAAAGCACCTGGTCTCAGGGCTTGGCTCTGCTCGAGTCCATCCAGGATCAGTCCAAAAGCAATGCCACATCTTACCTCTGATGTTCAGCCTTAGCCCCACGCAACTCACAAACCCGTGTCCAACAAACACACAAACCCCACTGATAATCCCTCTGGTGGAGCAGTATGGGGGCACAGAGGGGTTTCCAAGACCTGTGCCTACCCCACAGGAGAGTAGTGATGCCAAAATGGCCACACAACATCAGCATCACACAGAGTTGTTGGACAGCAGAGAAGAAATGCTCTGAGGAGAAGAACTGCGTTGTAGTAACACTTCTACCCTTCTTACAATAATTTAATACCAACAGGAAAAAATACCAGCCCTTTCTATAAATATACTAAATGTATTACTACCATGTGTGTGAAGAAGGGTTTTTGCACTTTCTTTCATCGCAGAGCTTAAACCCTGGCACGATCTCAAGTGAAAGATGAAGCCAGGGGTCTGCTGCAGAGCCTGTGTGCACACCACAAACCACCAGGCGCCCTGGCACAGCCCAGCCCTGCCAGCAGCTCTGCTCCTGAGGGCCAGGACCAAAATAACCCCGTGGGAAAACTTCCAGAGCCATTACCTACGCACTTTAACAAATACAACTCACGCTAATTTTCAAAGTACCCTGTTTTATTCACTGAATAACGAATAGGCATGAGGAAACCAGCAAGGGAATTTAGAAGAAAGAGGCCCAGTGTTCAAAATTAGCCCCCAAGAAGATGAGGAGACAAGGGACAGGCAACAAGAGCGGTTACAAAACTAAGAATACATCATCTGTAGAACAGATACTACAGCACTTTTTGCTTTCATACACAGAGATGGCATCTCTTACACAGCAGAACCTGCACACAACTGTCCATACATGGAGCCTGAAGAGCAAAGCACTCATATGGGAAATGCCCCAGGTTGGAACAAGCTGGTTTCTACCTGCCAACCATCAGGCAGACCCAGAAGTCCATCTTTCTGCCCCCTTTCTTACAGGGTTTGTGCTTGGGCCCAAAGAAGCATTCGGGAGAAGGAGGGACAGGCTCTGAACAGTGTCTGCAGCATGACCACAAATCAAGCAACAGTGTGCAGAAGGCTGAGACCACGAATGTTATCAAAGGGCAGCTACAGGGAGTTCTCACCTGGGTGACCTCCTGCCCTCATGATCGAACTTACCAGCCATGAAAAAGTCATAAGTATGGAAAATTAAACACAACCTGGTGTCTGTCACTTGTGCTGAAGAGTCAGCAAGGGTCATTCAAAGGCTGCCACAGGACCAGACCAACTTTATACATGCAGATCCTCTGATACCCCAAAGCATGTCTGCACAGGTAGATTCACCCAGGTTAAAGTAAATTTGTGTGCAAACCCAAATTACTCTTCCTGGTTAATGGGACATGGGATGAAATAAAATCTATTTGTAATAAAAGTTCCAAAAGGCCAACTGTCAGGGAATTCATCGAGAACAGCATCTCGTGAGGACAGGTCCTTAGTTTCCTCCTACACCACCTGAGATCTTTCAGCCAGGCAGGAAACCACCAAATACCAACAAAAACAGTGAAAACAAATGGTCTCATGCTTTTTCTGGAGGCCTTTGCAGTAAGAAGTGGGGCCAGTGCCAAGCAGAGAGAATGGATACTGGCAGCCATGTGGTAAATCACTCCCCGACCCAGACGCCAGCTTTTTGGAGAGAAGTTTCTGCAGCCTGCAAAGAGAAAGTCAGGCCCCAGGCTTGCGTCATCCCACCCCTGAGTCATCCCACCAGGCAGATCCTCTCCCCTACCATCACTCCTCGGCCTGGCTCACGTAATTGTTACTGCAGAGCTGCAATCATCCCTGTGCCGTCGGAGCAAAGCCGGCATCCCCACCCACACACAGCAAAAAGAGCCACACTCGCCCCAAATTCAGCACCTGAACAGGAAAATGAGACCCCAGGATAAAAAGGGAAGGCAGGGAGGGCTCTCCTGAGGCTCCTCAAGGGACTCAGGCAGGGGATGCTGCCGGAGATACAGGATGTCCTACATAGAGGGGACAGGAGAGGGGACAGAGCAGCGGTGGGGGATGGATAATCCCTGCCTGGCTCGTGCCTGTGACCAGGTTATGTCAGGTGCTATTAAGGCACGAAGTGTGAGCACGCGTGTCTGAAACCCCACTGCAGACTGCTCCAGCAGCCTCGAAATGAAAACTCCTTTAAAAAAAAAATTAATTTAAAAACAAAACAAACACAAAACAACAGCACACCCTATGCAGCAGTGAAGGGAGAAAAACATGCACCCAAATGTGCCCAGGGGAGCAAACCAAGGAGACCCACACCTCCAAAACCACCCTCCTCCCCTGGGCTGAGTGCTGCTGCTGCCTTTTCGTCTGCTCAGCTCCACCGCCCGTCCATGTCCCCCCAAGGCAGAGCTGCAGCCGCCGGGGAGCTCTGCCGTGCCTTCAAAGAGCCTAAACTGGGTCAGCAGAACGGAGAGAAAAAACCTGATTAAAGCATGAAGAAAGCAAGCAGACCTGCTGGCTGAGAGACAGCAGAAGGCAGGGAAAGGCACTCACAGGCTCTGCATCTCCTTGGAGGCACGGAAAGACAAGGGCTGCTGGTCCCCCCTTCCACAGCTGCAGGGAGGGAAATGGGTTTTGCAAATCTGTTACAGGATGTAGGCAACAGAAGCACATTTGAGGATGGGGGAGTATAAGCAGATAAGTGTGTCCCTCTGTCCTCCATGCAGCATTCTGCCTAGGGCCACCCTCACCCACATTTCCAGTCAATTTATTCTGACTTAAACCGAGTGAAACAATTTAAATCCATGCAAATCTAAAACCCTTCATGAGCCTTATGGCTACGGTTTGCACCATCCTTCCTTGTGCCTGAGTAAACCCAGAGATGTCGGAGGAAGAGCCCCAACAGCTGCCAAACTCAAGCAGCATCTTTTGGATGCAATTAAAAATGCTAAACAGGATAAACAGGAGACCATGAGGAGGAAGCTTTGTTTCTCTGACAGAGCCTTCTGACCTCAAAATAAAACAAGCCGAAACCACCTCTGTGTTTGTAGGTGAAGTGCAGCAAGGGGGTGTGGGGGCTGCCGAGTTCCAGGAGTGAGATGGATCCTTAAGAAACACATGACTGCCCGACCTATAGTTGGGGTGACATTTGAAAGGAAGCAGAGTTTTGCAAACCATGGAACCTGGAGCAGCTGAGAGCTCTTGCAGTGACCAAAGCTTTGCTGATGTCCAAGCCTGGCAATGGTGGATAACAGAGATGTTCTTATCACCTGGTACCACCAAAGCCTCCAGAACCGTACACCCCCTCTCCCTGAAACCGAGCATAAATCTAACCTCGCTCTGGAAAACACCTTCTCCAAGCCACAGCGCTGAAAAGACAAACAGGGTTTTTTTTCCACAGATCCTGGGAAGCCAGCTCCAGATCCCTCTGTGGAGCTGCACGCCCACCCCTGTGGTCTGTGGGCCCACACAAATCCATCGCACCCTCGCCCTGACCGCTGGCTCCAGGGTGGGCTATGTGTTTGCTTAAAGACTTCCAATGAAAATATCAGCTTAAGAAATCACAGCAGAACGGGATGGGTGGGGAGAACATTCCCCACTAGAAAGAATCCGAGCTCTGCAATTGCACATATCATATCTAGATATTGTTGTAAAGACCTCTGTCTGCAGAAGGAATAGGAGATTTGATCTAGTACGCAAATAAAAATCAGAAATCTCTCCTGTCAGCCATGAAAAAGGCTATCAATAATTCATTTTAACAAAAAAGGAGATCAAAGAAAAAAGCAGTGTTAGTTTGACATTTTGATATGTTGGTTCAGGATTCTTCTTTAATGTAATATGTAACAAACAGCACAGTTCATCTATAAATGCCAGACACGCTTGTAACTTGTTGAATATAGCAGGTCCTATTAATATTCACTTAGACTTTTCAAATTAATTCACTTTCACTGCCTTTACATCACTTTTACTGCCTCTACCCAGCAGTTGTAGGTCAAGTAGAGCTCTCAGAAATGCTACACAGAGTTTCCAAAGATAAAGTTTCAGATTTGTAACCACATTTCCATCTATTTCTTCATGTTACCCACCACACAGCCTCATGTCCAACCCAGCTTGTCTGACTATTACGTACTTGCTGTGAATTGCTTCTGAAAATTGTAGAGTCAAGAGCCAGAATGAGGTGCACGTGTCCTAAATCAACTGTCTGTGCAAGTTCACTCTCATATATTGTGGTTTGATTTCACTTACAATTTCCTTATGGGCATTTGGTGGAGTGGATAAAGTATATTATACTCCAGAAAGCACAGGCTTGCAATCCACAGATTTCAGTGTTATGTTGCAAGAGGTATTTATTGCAGTGAAGAACTGCTGGCAAATTTAACATACATTGCTCAAGCTCAGTCTGTATTCCCTTTGCTGTGCAGGAGACACAAGGGGACTCACATCTTCTAAATTTAAGTAGGGTAGGGCAAATTTCTTGCAAGATAAAATCCCCTCAAAAATGCAGAAAATGTTTAACTCTCTGTGACTTATCTGTTCCAGGGTCAAGTAGAAAAATAAATACTCCTGTTGTCACATCCCTTTGATTAAGGATTCTCTTTAAAGTACATTTTTAGGCAATATTCAGGCATTTTTTTTAAAAACTATTTCCCTAGAGTAAAGTCCTTGACAGTAAAAACCTTTGTTAGAGGCTGACATAGCATGTGCTGTCTTTGGAGGGAAAGCAGTGGTCACTCATGTCCTGAGCATGGCTGGACAGTACAGACTCTTGGATACAGACTTGTAGATCCATGCTTTTCTCTGTATTGTAGCTCTAAATGACTATTTACGTTGGCTGCTCTGTCTAGGAAAGAGCTGTAGTTTGTTGGAGGAGGCAAGAGTTAGGGAAAGTGATGACACTCCAGAGGGCAAAGCTGTTACCTGATCCAGATGATAAAGTTGTATCATCCTTGTTACATCCGGTCTGCTGTGAACAGGAAGAGCCAAAATTATGAGGGGCTTTTTTTTCCACCAAGTGTCTGCAGTGTGCCATGCTGACTGCTGCATCCACTGGAATCCTAAGGAATTGCCATATCTCCAAAAACAGCGATCACAAAATCGTGCATTCCTTGCTGGATTGCTTTCAGCCATGAGGCAACCAGGCAGATTGTCCTTCCTGCAAAGGAGCAAACTGCCAGAGGAAAGCCTTTTCCTCACACACTTCAACCCAAGGACTCCCATCCCCATAAATGCTCATCCTCAACAAATCCAACCCCAAAACTCCCACTCCCATGTACACTCTCCTGGTTCAGTGCTATTTGTAGGGAAGCAGCTCCAAGGGCTTAAAGCCAGGGCCACCCACAACTCTATGTCTGCCTGAGTCTTTGGCATCCCTCTGACCATGCAGGTGTTGCACCGTATTGAGGAGAGCAAGTCCTGGACATGCCTGCAGATGATAAACCTGCAGGTGGGACCAGCTGGTCCCAAAGCTGGCCCTGGGTCTTCCCTTAATCACATGTGGAATATGCACAGAGAGTAGAAGAAAAATGTTCAAGCTTAAGGCAGCTCTCGAGTCTTCCTTAGTTTTGTTTTTGCACATGCTAATAAATCTGTTAAATCACTTAGATGCTTTTGAAAATTTCAGTCACTGTTGGAATAATCCCCCCAAAAATCCCAAAGAATCTCAAGCCACTGCCATTCACTCCAAGGGCTACAGGGCAAACTACAAACCTCTGAAACCTGTTTAAAAAAGCCATGCCAGAGCAGGAGGTAAGGAATGGCCACAGCCAGCCAGCGACAGACTGACATGCAGCAGGGTCCCATCTGGCAGCATGAATTTTATTTCTGATTACAAAAAACACAGCCCAGAGGCACAGCAGCTGGACAAGGATCTGGCAGCTCAGACTGCGACCCCCCACTAACAGGACAGCTCCCAGTTCTTGGGATAGGGGTCTGAAGCAGGTACCCTGCCCTGGTCCCAGCAACACCACCAAACAGAGAGAACAGAAGCACTGAGCTGAATTTATGGGGGTTTAAAGCACAAGACACAACTTTACATGAGCCGGACCACTCTCAGATCTTCACTTGTATCATGAAATCAGGAGGGGAGGGGGGAATGCTTCCCTGACATGCAGTACGAGCACAAACACGTTATTATTTGAAAGGCTGTACAAAGGTTAAGTCTTTAATCCCCTTAATCCAGACGACAAACAAACAAAACCCCAAGAATGGGATCCCGGAGCACAGCTGAGCGCTGCCAGGTCTCTTGCGGGGGCTCTCTATTCACATTGCTGCAGCCAGCTATCAGCCTCCAGCTAAAAAGTTGCTGCAAATAAAATAGATGCAGGCATGGTTTTATTCCCAGTTCTTTAAAGCTTATCACGGGCAATTTGGCAGCCTGGGCTCGTGTTTCAGTGAGAAGGGTTTAATCCTCAGGTCAGTGGTACCAGGGTTAGTGGATTTCTAGGTCTGGCTGCTGTTGCCCTCCTACTGACTCTCGAGTGCAGTGACTCCTCTTATTGCTACTCACACACAGGGAAAATGCAGATTCCACTGAATAAAATCAAGAGTGGTCAAGGCAGGGGAGGAATCAGAGAGTGACACAGAGCAGCATCAGAAGATGAACTGCAGAGTGTTTGGGGCTGAGGAGAGCTCCTCTTTTGGTGCACCTTACAGAAAAAATTCAGGTCAGTGCTACGCACGCCAGCATTTGTATCACTCCCAAACCATGACGCTCTGGTCAGCAGACACCAGTGCAGGCAGTCAAAGGGTTAAACGGATTTAGGACCTGACCTGGGTTTATAGAATACTGGGAAATTCTTCCACTTATTTCAGCAGGAATTGGGTCAGCTGCAACCATGCATCCTAAATGAACTGCAGGAAGAGTGTCGCTAATTTCAGTAGTAGTATTCATGCAATTCAAAGTAGATGTGTGGTTATTTACCTTGCTGAATTAAGTCTACAGGAAAGGTCTAAGCCAGTGCAATAAGCAGCACATTTAAAATGGCACTATCCTTTCTGCTACACAGCCCATTACACGCTGGTGAGCTACCAAAGATGAGGTGCAAGAGGTTGTAATTTAAAACCACATTTCCTCTCAAAGTCTTTCTCATCTTTTCTGTATCTGTCTTACCAAGTATGAACCATTCAGAGCAGAGTCTGTCAATTTAAAGAGAAGGATTGGTGGACACGATCTAAAAGGTCACAACTTCAGCAGTACATCGATAAGCCAGCAGAAGGGTTAACAGCACTGGTACAGCCCAACCCTCAACAAGAATTTCTAACAGTCTTTTTGTAAACGAAAAGTCCCCTTTCTCCTCGTTTTGGATACTCTCCGGGTTGCTGCAACAGCTCCCTCGGCCTCTCCTCACTTGGCTACAAGTTGAATTGGACCCAATCTCTCACTCTGAGCAGGGGTCAGACCAGTCACACTGGCAGAGCAGCAGAGCACGTGAAGGCTGAGGGCTGCGAGATCTTCTGCAGTTGCTGAGCAGTCGCTCTGGTGAGTATCAAGCACACCAGATCCACATCAACAATTCCCAGGGTGGTACAGGCCACCACTTCAGTCCTGTTCAGTGTGCCCCCACTGCAGCCAGAGCTGCAGATCACACACAGATCACAGAAAAGAAAATGCAAAAGGCAATTGGATGATGCAGATACAAATTATGCAATCCAGCCTCCAAATCTCAGCACACAGGAGTAGAAAAAGGAGAAAACCAAGGCTCCTACCCCAGCTGATGAGACCAAGACTAACCAAATTCAAAGCGATGTGCAATGGCACGGGCAGCTCCTGCTCTGCACAACTCTCTGTCTGTCTCTGGTCTCAGCAAATTCTACTAAAGCATGTTATCCATTTAAGATTATACATGCAGTGAGAGGAAAAACTAGACAGGAGGAGGTAAAGAAAAAGACACTCAGTGCAGTTCCCCATTTGGGCCCTGAATTACTGTTAGAACAAGGCTCCCTCTGCCACGAGGATGGCAAGTGTCTGATCTCATTCTGTAAAACTGCAAAGGTCACTGCAAAATTACAGCTCAGTTCAGGTTTCATTTGAAAAGAAAAAAGTTCCATGGTCCATTTAGATCATTTGGGAGCAGGCAGCCCTCTCTCAGCTCCCAGCACAGAAGTCCCATCTGCCCAGTTGTTCACCCCACGTTCGCAGAGCCCAACAGTCGTGTTTCAAGATTCATTATAAAATTGAAAGAAAAGGGGCAATGACTGTACAGCCCAGAAAGGGTGAAAAGGACTGTGAAGGGCAATAAAACCACTTATTTATGTGGAGACTGCTCATGCCATACACTATCAGGCTGCCAGGCTCCCTGCCTGCCTGAGTGTTGACAGCCTTTCCATCCCTGACAGATCACACGGTCGTGGTCCCTGCTGACATTTCATTGCACTTACCAGCCTGGTTCTCCTTAGCCCCACCAACTCCAGCTCTGATCTCACAGCCAGTAGCTCAAGAATATGACAATTAAAGATTAATGTTATAAATGCATGGAAAGTTGAAAAATCCGGGTTTTTTTTAATGTCATGCCAGACCTATTCATTTTTAAATCTTACCCTTGTGTTTAAAGACACCAGGCCAGGAGTGTCACTTTTCCCCAGCAGACTGCAAATGCTTTCTTCCTTTCAGCTGCCAGCTACTTTTGTGGGCTTATATATTTTTCTTTACTTAATTATTCACTGTAACACATGAAACATTAAGCAGCTTCTTTCCATGAAGAAATGAGTGCTGTTTCCCAATGACAACATGCTAAGTATCCCTAATAGCAGGAATAAGGAAATGAGTTGACTAGAACAAAGGGGGAAAGGGCAGGGAAAATGAGAGAAGCCTGGAGCAACTAGAATTTACTAACAGAAAAAACACATTTCTAAGAAAATGGTCACAATTAGCTGATCTGGGAAATAAAAGCAAAAAGAAACAGACTTTCAAAGTGCAAAAATGTTTTCTGATATGACTTCTGGGCTACAATTCTTCTCTTTCTTAACACTGGTGGCGATGGGTCAGTGAGAAAGAAGCCACAGATGCAATGTTACAATATGTAACAGTTGTGTTTTCGTAATAGTGCTAAACCCCTGATAGCAGTGAGAAATGTCTGTTCTTCCAAAGAACAGAAAGTTAAAGGCTGAAGTCATTAACAAAAGCCATTCCAAACCACAATTTTTCCTGTGAAAGCAGGACTGCAAACCCAGCTTCCAGTGTATGGTCTACTCATTTAATGTCTTTTGCAGCAGCAGCAAAGAGATGGTCTCGTCAGGTTACAGAGCATCGTGACCTCCTGAGAGCACCCACACCACTGCACAGCCAGCCCACCCTGGACCCGGGATGGACAAACCTGGTGACCTTGACACCACTGCAGGTTCTGATGAAAACTCCTCACTCTGCCCTTGAAAGCCTGGGTAGGATTGTGTGGGCAAAAGGATTTTTCCTGATTCTGGTGTTTATTTGTTGGGTCACAGAGGTAAAATTATCTCTGTTTGATTACTTAAAGCTGTTGGCTGTGGAGATAATCTCTGCATTAGCAGCTGTACGGTGGGTGGTTACCAGTTCTGAATCTGTAGCTGGAAGCAAAGAAGTCATTTTGCACAGCACTTTAAAACAGAAAACTGAGCGCAGAGGACAAAAGGCCCACCACGGCCCCATGCAGAAGGTGTTTTCTGCAAGGAGAAATCCTCTCATTTTCTGGCGACGAGGAGGGTGAGTGTCCAGCCCTGTTCTCCTGAACTCCCCCACCTCCCCATGGAGAGAGCCAACACCCAGTGGAGCCTTAACTCCTGCAATTGCAACATCTGTCTCTTTATGCTTTCACAAAAAGAGACTGATTACCAGTAGCACAGCTTAAAACAGCAGGTCTCAGCAACTTTGTGTAAGAGCCACAAACTTGCTATCACTATGCTAAATCCCATTAGCCTTGGGAGGAAGGGGGGCTCAAACCTCCTACCTGGGCACAGCTTCTCTGGGAATGGTGGAACAATGCTCTGTGCACCGTGGATAAATATTTAGAGTGCAAACACTGCTGGAAACAATGATCTAAACTCTCCATCTGCTAATCCACCAAGCAGTTACTCCTTGCCCACTTGAGTCTGTAGGACAACCATAGCAAGCTGCTCCTTCCCAAGGCACCATAACTTTGGTTTGCACATTTTTCTCTAAGGATTTGCAATTTTCCTTCTCTTACCTTCACTTTGTCTGCAGCTGCTGAGCTTTAGTCCTGCCAAGGAGGATTGGGGGCAGTTTTGGGCAGATTTCATGCTGGAAGATTTATAAAGAGCAGACATCAAAACCAAAGAGCAGAAAACTGATAGAAGATAGCAAGGGACATGAAACTTCCCAGGGATGGGAGGGACATGAAGGAATGACAAGAAGCAGAGATGCATACTTGTTAAATTAAAAATCTGCATATGAAAGCAGGGGGGAGCATCCTCATACACAACAGACGTGCTCCGTGCTATCTCTTCACTTTGGCACGGCCTGAGACAAAGCAGAGACACGCAGCCCATGTTAAAGTTTAAAGTATCACCTATAGGGGATTTTTGGTTGTTTGGGATTTTTTTGGGTGGGAGGGGGGTAGCAGTTTTGCCAACATTCTGTATGCAAATGTGGTACACAGACACATGCATCCTTCACACAGCCACAACTGCATCAAAGATCTGTAGGCACAATTGATAATATCTGGAACACATTAAAAAATTAGAATGTATAGTTCCCTCAGCAGCTGTACTACTTTTCTCAAAGTCTTTCCTAATTAACATACATTGAGGAGCTACCAACAATCACAGACCCAAGGTCGTGTTTAGCTTCCTTTCTAAACAAGGCACAGAAAAAAATACCTTCAGCACTGGCAACGCTGCAGCCTCACGTGTCACAGAACTAACATTTCAAATGCTCTGAGGGTCATAAGCCCCCCATTTTTTATTTTATTCTTTTTTTTTAAATAATATAAATTAATCATATATGGCATATTTGTGGATTGGCCCACCACCTCTCTTTTTCCAACCTCACCCATTAAAATCCTGCCTGACTTTGGGAGCAAAACTTAGAGTAAATTCATCCCTGTGTATTTTATCATGCAAATTATCACACTGAAAAATGCACATCAAGGAAGGCACCAAACAGACAGCTCATTTTGTGAAAGACGTAGGAATAGAGGACAGGGAGGCAGCCAGGGCAAGAAACTGCTCAGGTTTGCAGATCCCAAAGGCAAGCATTAAAACCCATTTTAAGGCACTCCCAACATTTCCACTGCCATCCTTCCTGCACTTTAAAAGCTGTGCCACAAATTTTTATATCTTTTAGCAAATCATTAAAGATAGCTTTATCTGCTCATTACCTGAAAGAGTTAAAAGTTACATTGTCTGTATTGTCTTAGGATGAGAAAAGGGACAGACAAGGCAAATGTTTTATTTACGCTTTAAAATTGGATGTGGAAAGATTTATAAATGGATTAATTTTAATTAGTGTCCTCATTTTATTTAAGAAAAAAAAAAAGCATGCCTTAAAATTAATGCATTGCTACCCTGAGTATTAACAAATATGTCAAGTCTTTGCTTCTTTTAAAGCTCCTTTGTTGCTTAGAGTTTTTTTATTATATATCAAAAGCAGCCTCCGATGAGGCTAATTTTCAAAAACTATGCTGGAATGAAGCATGGCACAAACATTTTTCTTGATTTTTAACGAGGCAGGCCCGATAAACATCAATCTCTGGTGTGAATGTTTGTGCTGTGGCCTTTGTGTCCCATCTCGCAGCATGGTGGAGGCAGGTCCTCCCTCCAAACTCATCCCAAAGAACATCTCTGCTGTTTGGGAAGGTAAAACTAGGTACCCACCCCAGAGCAGAAGCATTTGAACAATGGCTTTAACATTAACATGTGTCTCCTTGAACACAGTTGCTTCAGGTCTCCTTGAACACACTTGCTTCTCTAGTGGCTGCAGAAATCAGATGCCTCACAGATAAAGCACAGGTGTGGTACCTGGGAAGATTTTTAGAAGACCACATGAGATGTCTTGGCACTTGTGCTGTATTTCATTAGGGCACCAAGCAAAGTGGAGTCACAGGTAGGCCAAAAGTAAAGCTTTTGTTTTTATGGGGTTCAACAATCCAAACCTTGCCTACCTGAGTTTCTTCTGCAGATGCCAGGACCACAGACAGCAGAGATGCCAACCATCAGCCTTCATCCCCGCCTTTTCCACACTGACAGCCTCAGAGAGGTGTCTGCCTTAGAGGGTTTCTTACAGTACAAACCAGGTAAGAAAGTCTCAAGCCATCTTCTATCTCCAGGATACCAAGGCTCAACCACCATATACAGAAGTTCGCTTGCAATATTCACTAGTAATATTTTTGACATTTTAGGACCATCTCTGAAGGCATCCCCTCCTGTAAACACAGAGTCCCATGAGTAAGCTCTCTCTCAGTCTGAGCTGCTTCTTCCTGCTCATCGAGATTCAACCTTCCCCTACCTCCCACACCACCAGCACCGACCACTGAACTTCTCCTCAACTCCCACTCGGTCACTGCAGCCTCTTCCCTCCACACAGCTAATCTGACTTGCCTCCTCTACAGCCAGCACAACAACTGAATTAATTAATTTTAAAAATTAACACCACTCTATTACTATTTCTTTTCTTCTTCAGCTCCTTGCTGCAATTATCTTCCAGTGTTGAACTTGACATGTGCTTTGATGCTGCACACAAGGAGGGCTTGGCCCCTCAGTCACAGCAGCCCTTTCCTCAGTCAAGCTGCTGGAATTATTTCCTGTGCTGGAAAGGGCTGGAGAGGAGCTCCCACCAAATGCTCCCACAGCTCTGATACCTCCATGGCCACCACGTGCTGCCTGTGCCCACACCACATGGAAGGAAGACCAGCATATGACACGGTGCCCTCACCTACACAAACCAGGGCACGTGGTGCTTCCAGAGAGAGGATGGGACCTCTCACCACCACCACATTCCCCTCATGGTCTTCTTCTCTTCCACATTTCTCCTGAGAGCACCCTGCCCTCTCTGCACTGCCCAAACATGTGGATGTGACTGCTCTCTAGCTCCTGGCAGCCTGTCTTCAGACTCCTGCTCCTATTCTGGCAGTCCAAGAAGACATGAAATGAAACCCCTGGCCGTTCTGGAGGGGGTGTTGCTGTTGTAATAGCCCCAGCACAACCCGCCTGAGCATTTTAGGGTATCACAGCTGTGAATGATTGGCTTGTGAAGGATGCAGTCTGGCACCTTCCTGTGCTCCAGCCAAACAAAAGGGAGGAGGAAGACAGAGAAGTGACACTTTCCCCTCCACTTGATGAAAGCAAAATCTGATGGAGGTGGGGGGGGGGAACAGTCTGGGCGCTAAGCCCCTTATTAATTAATGCATGTTTTGAAAAAAGAAATGCAACAGTGCACTCATTTCGGCTGGTTTCTAGGAGCTTTTGTGACCTTAATAATTCATGTTTATGCAAGCTGCTTATAATGTTAAGCAGTTGGGTTTTGTAGATTTTGTCCATTGCATTTAACTGAGATGAATATATCTAGCTGTGAAATGAGGTTGGCCATAATACTCACAGGGAAGCTTTTAAAAAAATTTGAAGGTTTTTAGAAGGGCAAAAAAATTCACAGCTTTGTCTGAAATAATTTTCCATCTATTAATAATACACACAATGTAAGAAACAGAAAATATTTTTTTTTCCCAGATTCATCCTCTCCCTTTGCTTTTCATGTTTTGGCAGCATTTCCAACACCATTTAATTGCTTCTCAAGCACATAATCAGGGTCTCCTGCCTGTTTTGCCTTTCTTCATAGCAACAGGAGCGTAAAGTGGGGATTACAAATACCGAAGTGATCAGGAAAATTAAGAGGCAGGTGGAACTCATATTTTGGGTATCAGTTTGGGCTCCTGTGAGGCAGAGCAATAAGTAGCAAGAGCACTGCTAGCACAGGGAGAGGGGTTTTCTCTTCCAGGCTTGTGCCCATCACCCATGGACACACAGCTCCTCTGGGACACACTTCAGACAGAGGCCTGGACTGAGCAGCAGCTTATACCTGACCCAGCAGGCAGCCAGAAGAAAGCATGCCAGCACCCTGAATAAGCAGCTGCTTATTGTCCTGAATGACTTTATAAGTCTTTCCCAACACACCAAAGATGATTATTCCTACATACTCTTCACTGAAACAAGCAGGTCTCTGAAAAAAACCTGCATTCACTTTGTATCAACACAAGATAGGCCACTTTTCTCACTATCCCTTCAAAATTTGGCCAGATTTAAGGGAAACTGAGAACCTGTTCTTTCCTGACCACCTTTGACAAGGAGACAGGGATGCTGCTGTAAAGGGTCACCTCTCTGAAATGCTGGCAAGCCTGTGCACATCCCTGCCAGGCCATGTTTGAACTGGAAGCTCTTCCATAAAAACTCTTAGTTGGTTTTAAACCTGACTTTGTTTAAACAAGTTCTTATTTAAGAGAAGCGGTGTTCATTCAAACTGAAATCACAGTTTGCTCCTCAATGCAAACTGCCAAAGGCACCTCCCAGCAAACAGAAAGTTTCTGAGCACAGCAGAGGAAGAGCAAACTGTCCCTGCAGTGCCAACAGTAACATGAAATAAATGGATGTGGGAGCTGAAAGAAAAAGATGACTGTAAAAGACACGGGGTTTTGTTCCAGGTTTGCTCTGGCGTTAGCAGAAATGGGCCCAAATTGATCATTTTTTTTCCCCCAAGTAAGGGATGTTGACTCTTAACACAAGCTACACACACATTGACACTCAGACCCCACACAATGGCCTTGAAATACCAACCATTTTCAGCAGTCAGTGCAGCTGGGTGAACTCCAGGCAATTACAGACCAAAATGAAACCGGGTGATTTTAAGGCAAGTATTAGGTCTTCCATAGAAAACCTCAAGTTCAGTTTTAACAGACTGACAGTTCATTAAAAATAAAAAAATAATAATGTAATCAGTTTTAGCAGCTTACAGTAGTTCTTGGAACAGCCACCTCCCTCCCACCCACAACAAAAAACAATGGATCCAGAGATCCCTACTAGTACGAGCCCATGGCAGGATCATTGCCAGTGGCTAATGTAATGTCCACTGTCTTGACTATCTAATAGTACATAAAGTTCAAAATATATTTCCTTGTGTACTTACATGACTCAAACTAATAGTTTCACCCTTTATAGATTAGATACCTAAATCAGTTGGCACCTAATCCAATATCCATCAAATTTAAGGCTATCCCTTACCCCAAGGTAGGATTATCCCCAATGAACACTGAAGGGAGACACTAAAAGATGTTGTATCATACCTTTCAAACAGCAGCTCTTCCTGCCTCCCATCGGAGAGATCAGCCCTGAGCTATCATCCCATCCATAGGAGGTATTAAAAGGCCACAGATAAAATCATTAATCTCAAAGCAGGCTGTCTCCAGTCAAGGCTTCCTACTCACAGGCTCCATTTTTCCAAAGTGTCTGTATGCACTGAAAAGCGACTCCATTGGAGGACCACTCCAAACAAGAAATACCAACCCTAAACAGTTTCCTTGTGTTTCTCAAGCTGAGCTACCATTTCTGACACTTGTCTGCATCCACAAGAGTCATGTAGGACATACCGGTTTCAGACTGACAAACTTGAAAAAATAGTTCATTTAGGAAACTTGCAACTGTGACACCTAAACCTTTCCCTACCTCCCGAGCCAAGGTGCACATAAAAAGAGGGCAGCTGCCCCCTCTTTGGCTGTGTACAACCAGTGATTCCACATCTATCAGACTGGAGCAGTCAGGCTGCATCCATGCTAGGAGCACCACAGCCAGCCAGAAGACTCTGACAATGAATGTTCTTTTCTGCAGCTGTAACTACAGGCCATTACCTTTCACATAGATTACATTCAGAAGTAAATAAATGTACAAAGTACCAAATGATTTAGTAGAATGTTCTGCAGACAAACAATGCTATCTACCCCCAAGAATCAAAATTAATTGGAGGAGGAAGAATCTTTTAATTGATACAGCTCTATATTGTAAAATGGCACTTGAGTGACAAGCAATTACACTTCAAGCAATTTCTATTATATAGTGTCTAACAGAACAGATACAGCAGGAGGGGAAAAAAAGCAAGCCTAAATACCACAAGAAATAAAATTTGTGTGCACTGTCTGTGTGATCAATGCAAACATAACCACAAACATTTGCATTACAATAGTGCAGTAAATAACAACCTCACAGCTGAGACATTTACGGGCACATTAGTAAATACACTTTCACATCTCACAGAGAGGACGGCAATTTATTCAACCACGCAAATAAGACATCTTGCAATCACGAGTCGTGCTTTAATTAGAAAAAAATCCTCCGGAAAGTAAAGCACAGGTGACCCAGCAGGTCCTTTCCACCCTAGACATCCCGAAGCTGTGATTCACCACACTTCAGACTACTCACTGCACAGAGGTTTGAATCCTTTGATGAGCATGTGGACGTGGCCTGAAAGACAAGGCTGCAGGCCAAGCCGAGCCCGTCACACCCCCTCCCCAGAGCCCCACACCTCTCAGCAGCCACGGTGCACCAGCCGGAATAAACTGTGCGTTTTGGAGCAGTGCCACCCATTTGTTTGCTGCATTTATTTATTTCCAGCTGAGCTACGGGACAGATTTCCCATACAGAAATGCTTGTAGATTTATTCAGAAGATAAAGAGGAGGATATCTTTTACCCTGTAAGAGGGGGGAAATGGATTCCTGCTGGAATAGGATGTGGCACATGTCATCTCACAGCCCCAGCCCCATCACAGCAATGAAGACATTTCTCTGCTCAGCTCCTCACCCCAAGAAGTGGAGGATCCAAATACAACCCATATGGAAGAAGGTTGCTCTGTGGTACAGAAGAATAAAGGGTGGGGAAGATGATTAAGAGAAGGGGAATATAATCTATGCTGCTGAGAGCCTGGGAGGAAAACTGGAAGTTGGCCTGAATTTAGCATATTTGTATTCCCAGATAAACATGGTGAGCATGTTCCCAGCAGAAACACCTGTGAGGAGGGCTTGAAAACTGGAAACTGGTGCTGCAGATCTGGGATGACCACAAGATAGGTAGTCATCACTCTTGGGAGTCCTTCAAACCTAGGCATGCAGAGAAAACAGGTAAGAGCATAAGAACAGGATTAATATTTTAAAGATGAACAGCTGGTTAAAGTTTAATACCTGTCCCACTTGTCATTTGAAATCCTTCACGAAGGGAACCAAGTTCAGATGAGACAGGGACTTTAGTCTTTAACCCACGGTCAGTTGCCATCGAAGCTCCTGCCAGCCCTGATTAAAGCTGATGGGCTGACAGCCAGGCACAACAACGAGCAGAGGTGGCTGCCAGGGGTCCCATCCACCTCCTCCCCAGCGCAGGGGACACAAAGGAGCTGCACCATGTGCATCAGAGGGTGCATCAGAGGATGCATCAGAGCGTTAGGGTGCCATTAAGTAAGCAAAGCCTTTGGGGTCTGTGTTTCGCTGCAGACTTCGGACAGAAACTTTCTCAAAACCCATGGATTCTGAAGTCTCTTTTCGATCTTGGTATTGAGAATAAATCAAGATCAAGATCAAGAGATCTCGGTCATCAGTTTTCACTGGCATCCTCTCTTCCCACATCCCTCGAGTGGATGGGCAGCAGGATGGAGACTTTGGGGGACTTTGCATTGGACCCCACTCTAAGTAGAGATCAGGTCCATGACCACCTGAATACATAACATACATAATGTACCACCATGTCTGTAAGTCCATGGGACCCAGTGAAATGCATCCCAGAGTCCTGAGGGAATTGGCTGATGTAGTTTGCAAGACTCTCTCCATGATATTTGAAAAGTCATGGCAGTCAGGTGAAATGCCAGGTGACTGTAAGAGAGGAAACATTGTACCCATCTTTAAAAAGGGTAGAAAACAGGACCCTGGGGATTACCTGTCACCTTCACCTCTGTCCCTGGGAAGATCATGGAACAGAGCCTCTTAGAAGCTCTGCTAAGGCACATGGAGGACAGGGACATGGTTTGGGACAACCAGCATGGCTTCACTAAGGGGAAATCCTGCCTGACCAAACTAGTGACTTTCCATGATGGAGTGACCACATCAGTGGACAAGGAAAGGGCTACAGATATAATTTATCTGGACTTTTGTAAAGTCTTTGACATGATCCCCATGACAACATCCTTCTCTTTAAATTGGAGAGAGATGGAATCGATGAGTGGACTGTTAGATGGATAAGAAACTGGTTAGAAGGTCCCATGCAGAGAGTAGTGGTCAGTGTGTCAGAGTCACTGACAAGTGGTGCCCTCAGGGGTCTGTACAGGGACCAGTGTGATTTAGTATCTTCATTAATGACACAGACGAAGGGATCAAGTGTGCCCTCACCCAGTTTGCAGATGACTCCAAAGCTGAAGACACACGTGAAGGACAGGGTGCCATCCAGAGGGACCTGGACAAGCTCAAGGAGTGCTCCATGGGAACATCATGAGGTTTAACAAGGCCAAGTGCTGGTGCTGCAGCTGGGTCAGGGCAGCCCCTGGTACAGCCCAGGCTGGGCATGAACAGACCGAGAGCAGCCCTGGCCAGCAGGACTTGGGGTGCTGGGGGTGAGAGGCTGGACATGCCCCGGCCATGGACTCACAGCCCAGAGAGCCAAACGTGTCCTGGGCTGCAGCCAGAGCCCCGTGGGCAGCAGGGGAGGGAGGGGATTCTGCCCCTCTGCTCTGCTCTGCTGAGACCCCCCTGGAGCCCTGCATCAGCTCTGGGGTCCCTGCACAGGAAGGACAGGGACCTGCTGGAGTGAGCCCAGAGGAGGGCACCAAGATGATCAGAGGGATGGAGGACTTCTACGAGGAAAGACAGTTGGAATTGCTCAGCCTGGGAAAGAGAAGGCTTTGGGGTGACATAACTGGCCTTTCAGTACCTGGAGGGAGCCTGGAAGAAAGATGGAGACAGACTTCTTACAAGAGCCTGTGGTGACAGAACAAGGGGGAATGGCTTCAAACTGAAAGAGAGCAGGCTTAGATAGGAAAAAATTCTTTACTGTGAGGTTGGCATGGCACTAGAACAGGTTGCCCAGAGAAGCTGTGTTCAAGACCAGGTTGGATGGAGCTGGGAGCAACCTGATCAAATGAAAGATGTCCCTGTCCATGGCAGGCAGGTTGGAACTACATGACCTTTGGGGTTCCTTCCAGTCCTGGCCATTCTATGATACTAAGACCAGCACATCCAGTAAAATACACAGCTCAGTATTAAAGCCAGGCTTTCCCCACACTACCAGGCAACTGCTTTTCCCCTGTAAGCAGAGAGAGAAGCAGGGGTGTGTTTCTTCAGTCAGATCACAATTACTGATTTATACAAGTGTTGTATTTGCATACAGCTGGAGGAGTGGAAAAACCCTGCTCCAGCAGGAAGCAAGCTGTCTTTTACCCATCTGGGAAGATGAGAGCATTGCTAAACTTACAGACAACATGCAACAGGATGGTGGGATGGGTAAGAGGATACCCAGTGAAGTCCAAAGTATTTAGAGGAGACCAAGCAGCTGGGCTGCTGTCTTGCAGATCTGTAGGACTAGGAGGCAAAAGCAGGATGTTTTCCCTGGAAGGCAACAGTGAACACAGTGGGTTTGGCATCTGTTTCAGGAGGTCCTACCTCTGTCAAAATTCTGGACAAAGCCTGTTTGTCTGAGACTTTGCAAGGAGTGGAGCAAGCATCAAAGCTCTCCTTCGTTTTGTAGGTCAAGAAGGCTTTGGGTTTGGCAGGGTGTCAGCTCACATGTATTCTGTAAAGTGCACTTTAATTTTTCATTGTAGCAGCACCTACAGACTTCGGTTGAAATAAATAATGAACCAATTTGTATCATGAATCCAGGAATCACTCTCTTCTGGTCCCCATCATGGAGAGGATTTTCTTCCCAGTGACAAGTGTTAATGCATTTATGCCCTAGATTCCCACAGTGGGTGTCACTATTGAAGTGTCAGGAAGGAAGGTTAGAGCTGCTTTTTCAGACTGTTCCTGTCAGCCTCAGCAGTCCGTTTTGGATGAAAACATCCCGGCAGAACACAGCCTGAAAGAAAGCTGGATTTTAAACAGCACAGCAAAAGTCTTTGTGTTGTATATGATTAAAATGTAACATTGAATAGGTCTTTTTCCCAGTCTGAGTCAGGGAGGACGGCTCCACTGTGTAAAAATTATAGCATTTTTTTGCAGAATGACAGAAGTTTCACAAGTCTTTAATGTAGTTAAGAGACCATTTTCCATGGCTTTTTCATTTTTCAATGCTGTTCTGTCTGACAAGTCCCCCAGCACAAATCGTGACAGGTACTGTTCCACTTGTGAGAGCTGACAGGGAACAGCTGGCCCTTCACCATGGGGAGACCCCAGAGCAGTGCCTACCTTTGCTTCTCACACAGCAAAAATAGCCAGAACCAAAACCCAGTGGGATCCAGACACTCTGTTTGATTTGAACCATTCTGTGTGAGTCATGGAAATTTTAATAAACACAGTTATTTGGGGGGAGGGGGAAGTAAATTATCAAAAGCAGCCTTACTGTCATTTGGAAGTTTTACCAAATCATTTCAATACAATTCCATTTAGAGGGAAATTTAGATTAAGTGCACACAGTAAGTGCTGTAACCCACCCAGCTACTAAGCCCCTTTGCAAACTGCCTAACACTGCAGAGAAAGTGAATAAAATGTTGGCCAAATCGAACAATAATGAAATTAAAGCACAACAGCATGGCTTACGACAATGTTCTAGCAGCATCCTTGGGAGGCTGCACTGAAGAGGAGGTGCCATTAGGCAGGTATAACAGGAGAAGTATTAGATTGCAGTATTACAGCTGCTCCCACCTCCCTTGCAGAGCTTTACAATGTCACAGCAAGACAGCAATATCAGTGTGCTGATACTAGATTAGGAGCCTGTTTTAGACAGAAAAGGATAATTATTTTCTCCTGGAGAGTACCCATAAATTAATTTTATTCACCCAGACCACCTTTGTCATTGCTGGAAGCTGCTGCTGAAGGACCACAGACTCTGCCCTAGATGACACCACACCGCATGCAAATCTCCAGCTCAGAGCAGTGGTAGCTGCACAAGATATAATGTCTTGTGACATGGCGAAGGTCAGATTAGACTATTTGACCTTCAGGCTAAATTTATCAATTCAGTGAAATATATTAATAACACAGTTTTTAATTAAGACAACATAATAGAAAGAGCAATACTGCTTGGTACATTGCAGATCTGTGCTAAAGTACAATATTCGTTTAATCACTTTTGTACATGATCTAGTTAAAATTAGCCGGGAGAGCTGTTACTGTAGCACGTGGGTAATAGAAGCAGAAAGCTGAGTCTCACCAAAGCGAAGCCACTGCACTTCATTACGAGCACAGCAGCCTCAGCAGGGCCAGACACGCCAGTGGGGAGCAGCACGAGAGGGAACGCTCAAGGACCGTACATGCTGCAACTCACAGACCTCAAGGAACAAAATGCAGTTCATTACCCTGCTACTGTTTCGACAGAAACAAAACCCAAGTTACTCATTTGCTGCTGCTATTTTCAGTCCATCAGCCGTCGGGTACGCCTGAGTCGGCGCTGGAGGCAGTGCCCAGCGTGGTGTCAGGCAGTGCCAGCCTTTCCCAGGCTCTGTGCAAGACCCAGCTGCACCAGGGACAAGGGGGGCAAATCCAGAAAAACACTCTTTTCTACTCCTTCTCTGCATACGTTAATCTACGTGCTTATTCCTGTTTACATTATGAGGTGTATGTCATAAAAGAGCTTACAGGATGTGCACTGCAGCCAAGTTAATATTGCTGTTGGAGCCTCAGCCTCTGTATTTCCTGACTTAACATTGCCCAGTTAAAACTACTTTTTTTTTTAAATTCTGTATTTGTCTAATGGAATTTATTAGTGGTTTGAATGCGTTGCAGGTAAGAATGCTACACTGAGCACCCATGAACACCTGCAAGAAACCCAGCAAGAGAACAAGTTCTATACTGCAGACAATAACATTCAGAAATAATAGCTAGTACAGAAATGTGTACAAACGTAGTAAAAAAGCTACTTTAAGCAACAACATTCAGAACAGTTTAGAAATGTGTCTGCATTATAAGACCTTCTCACACACTACTCTGGGGAAACCCAGAGCTTTTTATTTGGGGCAACTCAGCTGTCCTTTCAGGAGACAAAGTGTGCTGTGTACAAGAACTATAATTTTTTTTTTTTAAAAGGGTTTTTTTCCACAGATGTTATGACTTGGATTTTAAAGGCAGGCAGCATTTCCCAATGCTTGTGCAGATGAGCTAAGGCAGATGGACCTTATATTAAAGCCTTCCCTACCTCCCAACACAAGCATGTACTCTTGTACCCAGCTGAAATCCTGCCCAGGGATGTTCCCTATTTCACAAAGCTACTGAAAAGCTAGCAAAACACCCACGGCAATATCATGAAGATATGCAATAGCTTTTAAATTTGACCCTTACAACATCAAGGTTTGATGTCACCAGCATTGCCAAATAACCCCTGCAGTAGATACCTGCCACGGGAGATAGCTGCAGCCCTCTGCATTCCTAGGAAATCCTTTCCAATACCACTTGGACTCTGACCTTCTCTCCTTAAACCTTCTCTCTACTTAAACTCATTTGAGACAATCAGTGTCTTGATTTCTGCCCTGGGAATCCTGGGCATCCCTGGCTGCACCCAGCCCTGCTGTGCCCCTGGCAGAGCTGCTGCCAGCCGCCTTTGCCAGCTCAGGAGCTGGTAAACCAGACTAAACATCTACTCACTCATCAAGTTTTTTAGACTAGCATTCCCCTGTCAACATTTCAACGGAAACACAGAAAAGACCTCATGTCATGCAAACCAAAATACTTTAAAAAGAAAAAGAAATCCTTCCCGCTTCCGTAAAATGTTCGTGAGTTTTACAAAAGTTTAAAAAAATAGGTTTCCTCCAGGCTAGACACTGAATAATTTTAAAGAAAAAAAGACTTCAAAGACACATTTTCCATTCTATTTGCATTCAGGCATTTTGTTTTTCAGAAAATTATTAACTCAGTAATATCGCAGGCTATTCTTCCACATGCCGTGAGCTTTGGCTACCCGGAAGATAATTCGTCGAGTGCAAAGACCCATGCAAGAGAGGGAGAAGGCACTCTACAAAAGTTTGTGAGTCATCCCAAGGGATTAGCACAGTATTTGCAAGGACATGCATCCCGCACATGAAAGTGAGAGTTGCAGAGGGCGTTCAGGCATTGCAGTTTGCCTTAAAATGAAGGCAGAGGAACTTGCACCGAGGCAGTTGAGCACTCTGGTAACACCTGCTCGCAGCCACGCCGGCTGCCTCTCTGCCAGGGGTAAAACCAAAGCCCTGATGTCTCCACTAAAAACAAGAGGCTGATGCAGCGACAGTGCTTGAACCGCACTGGCCAGAGCGCAGCAGCATCTTGTGTCAATCCCCCACACACTCCCACAGCCCCCAGGGACCAGGCAGCGGAGGCAGTTCTGGGACGATTCCTCTCCCAAGGCTTCACCGCGCTCCCTCCCAGCCAGGAGCAGAGAAGATTTGACAGCCCGTTGAGAGAGATTCACGAGCGCTGCCGTTCATTAAAACGATACCGAGGGAAAGCACTGAGGTTAACGGGATGGGCTATATTAAGACCATTTACAGCTTTATGACACCTTCAAAGGGGCACCAGAGCTTTTTACAGCCACGTAGAATGGTCAGATAGTTACAAACTGAGACAGGTTTAAGAGAGTACCCCAGGCCACCCGAAGGAGAGGCAGCACAGTTAACTTCAGAGTTTGAGGTCAGCTCTTGATGTTTTCCTCTTACATATCTCATCCACAACTGCTCCCGGGCTTACAACACTGCATATATCACAGCCCGCTTTGTGCGAACAGGAGGATTTAATGACACAGAGAACTACCTTCTGATGATTAGGGGGGGAAAAATCGGCCACATGCTTCATGCTGTCTGATTTTATTAAACTGCTGCGTACAGGGAAGGGGGGTGGTTGCTGTGTTTTCTGCAACGGCAACCCCTCTTCCTCACATCCCCGGGTCCTGCTGCACTGCAAGACAGTAACAGGCACTGTCACAACATGACCTAATCCACGGCGCGGGGAGATAGGACAAAGTGTCACAGCAGGCGATGGAGCTGCCCCCCGCCCCCCAGGCAAGCGCGCCGGGATCAGCAGAGCGAGGGCCGGTCAGAGACCCTACAAGCACCCCCATATCGGGGGATGCGGCCCACTGACCCCCAGAGGAATGAAACCCCACCAACCCTGTCAGGACGGACCCTATCAACACCTGCCCCATTGACCTACAGAGAGATGGACCCCACCGGCCCTTGGACATGGACCCACCGGCCTCCTGGAGATGGAGCCCCCAAGACGATGGGGTATGCATCCCCCTGAGCCCCTCCAGAGGTGATGCGACCCTCAGCCCCGCGGGGGATGGAGCCCCGGGGATCCCGGGGGAGGCACCCCACTCACACACGGAGGGGGGGCTGTTGCCCCGCACAAACAACTCTGGGTAAGATGAAGAGCCCCAGGGTGGGGAGATGCACCCTGCCCTCCCGCAGGAGACGGAGCCCCCAGGGAACTGGGGGAGGCACCCACGACCCCCGGCAGATGCAGCCCCGTGGCAACAGCGAGGGGGCTGCGCCTCACCGTCCTCCGGGGCGCGAAGTCCCCGGTGCCGATGGCGGGGCGGGATGGCCACAGCGACGGCTGGGCGATGCAGCCCCGCGTCCCGCTGCGGCAGCGCGGGGGGAGCGCAGCGCCCAGCCCAGCCCAGCCCAGCCC
>VZRO01007534.1:279467-290602 GCA_013397915.1 Daphoenositta chrysoptera | reverse complement strand
AAGTCCTTTAAACGCTTTCCTTGTATCGCTTTTATCTTCGGTTCTCTCTCAGCGGGCAGTGCTAGTTCCAAAAATGATTTAAATGAAGAGTGAATTACTTTTTTTTTTAATAATCTAAACTGATCCTTCCTAATTGTTTAATAAAGTTTTGGGGTCTTTTTTTACTAGAAATCTTAAGATTATTAAATCAAACTGCATTCTGAAATGTTTATTTGCTTTTTCAGGTTCACTTTCCCTGGGCACCGCAAAAGGGAATGGTCAGTGTCTCTGTTTTCTTTCAAGCCAGAATCCTTTCTTGACTCATACCCCTGTACAAGGCTTAGGGAGTGTGTTTCCAGCACTGCTGTTCTAAAATTAAATCTAAAAAAAAAAAAAAAGAAGAGAGAATTCAGATCAACCAAAGTGTCTCTAAAGTATTGTCTTTATTAAAGACTCTGTCAGGTAATCACGTTACAATTTGGCCCAGATGCTCTGCCTATCACTTCTTTGAAGATGATTGCTTGTGATAGCAATGTCTGGGCTGATAACTAAATCAAGCTCAGCATTTAGAGCAGAAGGTTGTCTAGAGGCACTTGTTGCAGTGACAGGCTCGGCACGAGGTACCAGGCAGTGCCTTAGGACTCTTCAGCACGGGAATGCTGCTGTGAGCTGAGCTGGATTGTTCTGCAAATGCACAATGCTTCCACGCCAACAGAATTGCACTGCAGAGCACACCCCCGACCACCCTCCGTGCAGAGCAGGGAGGTTTGCCTGGCGTCGGCCAGGCCATGCAATGAGCAAAGAAACCCAACCCCTTTCACTGTGATGAACTCCAGGATGAGGTGCGAAAAAACAGGTGCGAGATTCCTGTCGGTGACCTTGTTTCCGTGAGGGAATCCCAGGCACACGGAGCAAGCCATTCTGGCTGGGACTGGCGGGAGAGCAGCTCCCAGCGAGTGGAGTTTTTTCCACCAGCACTGCCGGCAAACACGCTGACACCTCGCCAGACCCCATTAACCCACAGTGCTCAGGAAGAACCCATCCCACCTTGGTTTCCCCTGCATCTGCACACTGAAGTGTGAACCTGTTTGGTGGTTCTCTGCAGGGCTGGGGTTAATCCAGCACACGATTCAATGAAATGTCAGTGGCAACAGATTTGGGGCTGCCACCAATCAAGACACCATGTGGCTAATGCTGCCCTGTGCCCCTGCCGGTGCAAAGTCACAGGGTACCAGGGCCTCTCTAAAAACACAGCAATATCAAGCTATTTCAGCCCCCATTTGTGACTTTCCCCCCCTGCTTCTAGGAACCTGCCTTTGAATGATGCTCAGTTCATTATTTATCCCCATGAGGACAGACATGCTCGCAAATCACTCCTCTCTGCTTCCAGGTAGCTTGCTGGAAATGGTGCTGGCTCACAAGAGCAAGATGGATGATGGGGTGAAGCCGTTTAACTCAGAATTATACCCTTTGACACCCCAGTTCAAAACTGTGATTATGTCCTGGTGGGACATGAAAAATTCCCAAAGGGCCCATGGCACCCAGAGTGCTGAGCCCTTATTTCAGGGCACAGTTCTCCCTTGTGATCAATTCTGCTGGGAAATCATATCCAATAGCCATGCCAATACTATGATTAACTTCAGCAGCAGTAGCTGCTGAATGGATCAGAATCACCAAAATATACATGCACTAACTTGTGATCACACATTATCCTAATTCTTTAAAGGTCCACAAGTCCAACCTATTTGTATAGCTCACTGTTAAGGCAAGAGAGCAGATTATGCCTTTATCACTTCTTATTCAAATCAGAGCAATTCTGTTCATTTCAGGGGTTACACCAACATAGAAGTGGCATGGAAAGGGACTGCTTTAGCTTTCTTTCCTCCTATATAACAATGCCACTTAGATCTCTCTCAAGTCAGTTGTGTCCATTTTCCCCATTTCCTGCATCAGTTGCAAGATAACAATATAAAGCACCGAAGGCTGGGTGCTCCTGCTGCAGAGCATTTGGCCTCTGGCAGGATTACACACTGGAGTCAAAGCTGATGCTTATAAACAATGTCTTTTACTAAGCTTTCATAGGCAGCTGTTGGCATTCGGTTTTGTGATGTAAATCAATCACAGCTTATATCTTCTGATTCTGGGCCAAAAGGTGGGAAAGATACTGTGCTATGTGTGGTGGGTTTATTCTGCAGACCTCTGTGGAAAGGTCAGCTTTATCTACAACCAGAATCAGTCATTCTGGAGGCTGACAGCAATATTTTACATTCTCCTGTTACACATCTGAGAAACACTACTTTTCCTACAGCTCTTCCTGAAGGTTACGCACCTCTTATGCAATATGAGCATCAAAATCCTAATTAAGCGGGGTTTTGTGAGTGTAGATCTCCTGACACTGGAATTGCAGTACTCATATTTTGCAGCCTGGTCAGATGTTGATAGTATCTGTAGCATTCTGTGTTTTTCTCAGACACCAGCTGAGTAGAGATTAAATATATCCCTTAGTGTCTTTCATACTTCACCTCCCAGAGACTGCCCAAAGTCTCATTTTATGTTGCTTTAGATAAGGGAAGAATGCTGAAAATAAAACAGTTATCTGGACCCCAGAGGAACCTCTAAGAGGTTCTGGAGCCCAGGGAAAAGGAGAGAAACCAGAAAGCAGAGAGAAAGATCAGATTAGGCTGATGGAATAATATTCCACTTTTGAGATCCAAATGCTCCTGAGATAATATAACCTTGTGTGGTGGTGGTATCAGCGGGACTGGACTTCAGTAGCATATTTTCAGAAGCATGGAGTACTTTCAGAGTTGCTACACAGCAGAATTTTGTCATCCTAACAATGTTTTATCCCAATGCCATCTTCAGCAATCTGTAATTTTGTCACATTTTCCAAGTGCAAGCAGGATTTTCTGCCCTGACCCATGCCACCCTGGCAGTGTCCATCTTCTGCTGAGCTCTGGGGATGGCTGGACAGCATCCAGCAATTCAGACAGATCTGCTGAGCTGTGACCTGCCCTCAGCTCTCCCTGAAATCCCCAGATATGGGGGTTTACATTATTCTGAAGTTTTCCTGTAGCTGATTTGATGGGTGTTTTTTAGTGGCTTGGGGACAGACTGTCTAGCAGTAGGTACAGAATAAAGTGTAAATGAAAAAGCACAACATCGTCATATCCAGGTAGGGTGCACATAATGCTGCCACCACTGACAGCAAAAAGTGGGGCAATAAGTATCTGGGACTGATTAACCTGAATTATGACTTTCCCCAGCAGCTTCCAAATTTCAGGCTGTGATTTAAAAACCGCAGCGTGAGTCCTGACACATTGTGAGCTCCACTGGCAAGACTTGTGCTTTGCTGTGTTTATGGAACAAATCTGGTACCCTTCATCTTTATTATGATACAATAATCTTCTCTCTCATCTTATATCTGCCCTTTACTTAGACTCCCCCATGGACATAGCTGGTATAAAACAGACCAAAGACAAGCCACCACTGGCTGTGCTATTATAAATTCCTTTCACAAGGAGGCTAAAATGAACTATTCTACATGGAAAAATTAACCAGCATGATTACAGTAATAACCTAGAGTTATCATGGTCCTCAGGTGGGCACACTGTTCCAATTTTATTTGGAAATAATTACTTCAAAAGCAGAGCAATTTTTCCAGGACGCTGTCTCACTTTGAAGGAGCGTATCTGTGCTGCTTCCACTGCAGCAGCAGTGACAATGATTTTCTTTGCATAAGCAAAGCCCAGGAGAGGGAACACATTACATATGTCTCCTCCATAATGTGCTGCAGTAAATATGAGACTAAAAGGGCTGAGAAAGAGAAATCTTGGAAGTTGGATAGAGCCTTGCACAGAAAGTGAACAGTCACGCCAGGCTCAGAGCCACAGTCACAATTTGGCTCTGCACAGCCTTGTGTCATTTGTAACAGTGACACTCCACTTTTTTCCAGCTTTAATTTGGATCATCAACCACAAATGGGAGCAGCAATAATGAAAAAACAATGATTCTGATCCAATAGTTTTTCACTCCTTTCTGAAACCCTACTACATCTTTACAGCAAGGGGGAAAAACAAGCTTAGAGCTGTGACTCCATCAGCAGGGATTTCTCTCCATTCACGTCTCTCCTGGATTTTCGTAGACTAACCACAAGCCTAACTAGGATGTAAAGTTCCCCAGATACAATGAGTTTCTCCCAGAGCACAGAAGTGGTCAACCCTCAAGCAGTATTTAGTTTGAATTAGCACAAAACAGAAACATAACTGCCTCAAACATATGGGGTGGAGAGGTAAAGGCAGGAAGCAAAAGGGCCATTATCAACAAGATCTAAAATTTAAAATGATAAAATATGCGCTTAGATATATTTATTCTATATTGTTTGTGGATATCACACATTAAATTTTCATTTGCTGCAGAAGTCTAAGATATGTACTCTATATAAATACTATAAGAGACCAAAGTCAATACTACGAGTCAAAGAGTCTCAAATTCAAACATTCAGCTACAGCTCTTCATAGAAATATAAATTTTCCAAGCTCCTGAGGGTAAAAGACTTAGATTATTTTGGTATATACATAAGACACAGTTCTCTAAAGACCCTCTTCCATGGAATTCCAAGATCAACACTTGTTTCAATTTCAGTGATATAAGATGTCAGAGGACAAATTCACCCACTGGATGAACTCGACTGTAGACAAGAGACCAAAGAAATAGGTATATAAATTCTAAGGTTAAAATAAATCAGTCACTAGAGATCTTAGAGCTTGTCATCAAGGTAAGATTTTTTGCTAATTTCTTTAGCAGATTAGTCATCCCCCTCTTTATATTGTGCAGTGTTTATCAAGGCTGCTCTGACACTGTGTTTGTTTTTCTTTGATTCTATTATTAGGTAATCAATTCCTCCCTTTGCCTACAGCAGTGCCTCTGTGTGTCTTAGAATTCATTAGATTTCATTGTTAAATATGTGATCACATATATAGGGCCATTTACCATTTCAAAAGCACCTTCTTCAATTTGAACTTCATCTTTGCACAAAAATCTTTACCTGCTCACACCTATAGGAGAAACCAGAATGTTTTATTTACAATAGTTGAGTCTGTGCTGTCTCCACAGGATGATAAGAAAAGAACTGATTGAACCCTTTCTGCACAGAACCGGCACCAAGGAGTTATCAAATAACTGTGCAATAGATACCAAGCCTTGCTCAAATATTGCCAAAGCAATCTGTCAGCAGGGAATGTCCACAGCCTTAATGCACAAATAGCAGAGGCAGTGCCTAGTCAGTATCACATTAATCAAGGGCTGTGCAAAGAGAAGTGTTTTAAGAGATTAGGGAGTTCTGGAGAAGCACTGCCCCAAGGCTACCCAGCTGCCAGCACTCCCCTGCTCCTGGGGACTGGCACTGCTCCTGCTTTCCCTCTGCTTTATCCAACACGGGCTGCAGTCCACCAGAACCAAAGGGATCAGCCTGATTTCATAACACAAACAACCCGTCTGATGTCCTCTCCTTGCAGGAAGCCCTTGCCACAGACAAATCCCTTAAACAGTCTACTCGTTGTTCAATAAAATGCTTGTCACACATGTTCATCATTACAGTCCTTTGCAGTCAGATAGTACCACTCATCTGATGAGCTCAGCCTACAAATTTAGCTTGAATTTGGTCTGACATCAGCCTCCAAGTATGCTTTGATTTGAAAAATCACGTCAAAACTCAGCCTAGAATTGTCTCTTCTTGTGCATGTGGGTCTCTGTGTGCCTGGACACATGGATAGAAATTCCTAATATTTCAGTGCTGTTTGAATGAGTGCTGAGCACTGCAGGCCATCTGCCAGTAACTATTTTTCTAAACTTGGAAAAAAATAAGAAAGGAAGAGATATTTTAAAGCTTTTACTCATAACAGCAGTGATTTTTCTGGAAATTCAAGCAGCTCTGAAAGAGATGTACCATTTCCAAAGGCAGCTCTCACTCAACAGGTTTTTGAGTTCTCCATAACTCTATGTCTTCATATTCTACCATGTCAAATAAGGACAAAAAACCTACATCTTCATCTATGCATGATCCATATGGCAGGTGCCTGTCCAAGGCACTTGGAATCTCAGATGTAAATTGCTGAAGAAAGGAAAAATCATCTTGTTAAATGAGGGTAAGGCAGAAATTAGATGCACTGTCAGGTTGTCTTAGTGGATCATGAAGATCCCTGAAATGCTACATACAGACATTCAATATTCAGGAGAGACTTTTTAGTTTAATCTGTTGGTTTTTAACAGTATAGTATTTGCAGCATCCTTTTTTATTACTATTTTTTGTTCCTACAGGTTTCTCCCCAAATTTCATTTGTTACAGTTAGAAATCCTTCATCACGAGACTTTTCTAGGAAAACAAACAAAATAAAAAACAACTCAGAAGCACGAGCATATCACTAGCTACCTGGGCTGCAGTTAGTATTTATCAGACTCCCATTGCACAGCCTTTCTGAGCATCTTTTCATTGAGGCATTTGCACGGAAACATTTGCTTTTGCATTTCTCCTACTTAATCGTTAAATACAAACAAACAAACAAACAAAATCCCCCAAAATAAACATGGAAGTAAAAAAAGAGCAAGAGATCCAAGGCTAGCAAAATACTAACTGGCTAAAGGAAAAAACTGCACACTTGAATTCTGTAGTCCTCAGAGCACGTGATATGGAGACTGGTGAGGCAGCCAAAATCTCTCGTAAGAGCTCCCAGATCTTCCCTCAGTGGTCATTTCTAGCAACCAATATTTGGTTTCCTTTATTTGGAAAAACATGTTGTTATTCAGCTTGAACTACCTGGGGTCTAGAATTCTGAAAAAGTTAATAAAAAAAGGTTTTCTACACAGTTCTATTTTTGTATCATACCCAAAGCACTGCAAGCCAGAGCTGTTACTTCAAATAAATGTTTTTCTGTGCCATTGAGACACAGGTGCGCTGTAACAAGCATAAGAAATCCAAAGGACCCGTGAATCAAATAAATCACCAGAAGTCCTGATAGAGAGGAAGAAACAAAGAGACAGACCTAGAAAATTAAACTGCTACACTGCTCCTGAAGGACTGCAATTTACAGTGATGAAAAATGTCCTTGCAAATAACATCATCAAAAAACTTCCAAGAGATGAAATGTCAAATACTAATACAATATTGCAAAATATCCCCCATACAAATCCCATTTCAGTGATATTAAAGAGTCAGAAGGCAGAGAATTACCATCCAGAGAAGGGAGGAGTGAAGATATGCGTGAGGAGAGAAGGGTCCAGCTGTGGGCCAGAATCAGCAGCCCATTAGGCTCTCCAGCCTGGTGAATTCCCACATGGAAGTGAATCAGCACAAAAGCTGCTTATATTCCTATTTCTCTCTGAGAGTGGGAAATGAATGAGTCTTCTCCTTATCATGAATCTGTCAGGTTTAATGGAAGGCCCGGTCTGATTTTGAGTTAATTCGCTTGGAGCAAAGGAGCCTAAGTGCCATAAACACCATGAGTATCAAAGGGGTCTAAGTGACACTTGTGTGATCCAAGTGGCTGTTATCAGGCAGCCAAAGGCTTTTGCATCAGCTTATATCTTTTTTTTTAAGACTTCCTTCCCAATGTCGGTGTGAACAAGTACCTGGTGCCAAAGGGATGCAGGGACACCCAGGTGCAAACCCATCACTCCCCACCTGCACGACGCAGCTCATGGAGCAGCTGCTCCTGCTCCACTCCTTTAGGGAGCTGCAGCACCACAGATCTGCCCCCAGGAGAGGAAAAGGAAACACAGCAACGGGTTGGTAACTCACAAGTTGTGTCCCACGTACCCACTTTGCAAGCTGGGAATGGGGCAGAGGCACAGGAACCTCCTGCCTTTCACTTGGTCTCCCAGTTGGAGGCCAGCAGAGAAATAGTCCCCTCAGGTCTTTATTGTGAGGGGCCAGTCCTGCTTGGGAGCACCTACAGGCTGTGAAAGCCATGGCCTCTGGGGTCTTGTGTGACAGCCTGGGCTCTGCCAACTCTTTGTCTGGCATACCAGACAGGTTCCTGCCTGCATGGAGACCACTGGACCTTGGGCCACGTCTGGGTACAGATACAAATTTTGAAAATTACAGTGATTGCAGCCTTTTTGAGGTCATAATTGCAGGGCTGGTAGAACATCACTGAGAAAATGCCATTTCTGATGGTGCCAGATTACATGCTGGTAGACCCACTTCTGACAACTTCCATCAGTCACTTTGGTATTTCTCCCCAGCCCAAGCTGCAAAGTGCCATCGTCCTCCTTCACATCCCCTCCTGGCCTGGCATCCTGTCTGCTGTGGGACATGTGTGTGACTGGGGGTGCTGAACACACATCTCTGCCCAGCCTCATCCCATCCTTTCCCTCTGCAGTCACTCCTGCCTGTACCCATATGGATGGAGAAAGCACACACGGCTCCAGGACCGTGAATCACCAGCTCAGATCAACACAGGCACTGCCATGAGGGCAGCCGGCATTCATTCACAAGAATCACAGAATCAGGAGGGTTGGAAAAGACCTCCAACATCATCAAAGCCAACCTCTGACAAACACCACCATGCCAACCAAACTCTAGCACCAAGTGCCGTGTCCAGTCATTAAATATTATACCTGTGAATGTAAACTTTCAAAGTTACTGAGTTGCAAACCACGTCTGTCTAGGAGATTTAAGAGGGGTTTTTCCCTCCACTCTGTGCATGGTGCCCAGGTCTGGATGACCTCAGTCCAAGGCAAGGAGCCTGCTGTGGACCACCACCCTGACTGAAATGCAAGCCCGACTGTGATTCAGAACTCTTGTTCAGCTGTGATGAAAAAGCGAGACTTTTGCAGAGAAAAAACCTCATTGAGAGCAACACCAAAGCTATTGCTGTGGGCAGAACCCTGCTGTGGCAGGTACAAGGCTGCCCAGAGCAGCTGAAGTGGGGGAGCCCACATCTGCTTCACTTTTCTCTATAGCTGAGCTCCCTGTAATGCAAAAAGGAGGAATATGCCGGGCTGCTTCTTAGAGAGAGAACTTCAAGAGGAATTCACTGCTCGACAGCCAAGCTCTGCCCATCCTCTGCTTCTCCTGGCATCTCTTTGAGCTGCCACGGCTCTGTGTAGACTAAGTGGGGACTGTGAAGCCCTGACAAAGGAGAGGGAAACAGTGGGATATTTCTATTTCTGGAATTGCCCATTAGAGAAGCTATTCTATGGTACGCAGCATGCCAGCACACTTTAAAAAATAAATAGGAACAAGAATATTAGCAGAGGAAGCATATGTGGCCCCAAGACCATGACTCATCGGGTTAAATCAACCAGCTGAGGTCAGTGCTTCTATTTATCAGCTTTTAGTTGCAAGAATGGCAATGGGGACAGTGATTCTATTACTTAAATTTTACATGCTGTGAAAAATACAGCAGTGATTAATGTCTGTAACAGGCAGCTAGATGTGCTGCTTTTAGAATCTAGAAGCTATTTCAAGGTCAAGAGTTTTAGTTTTCTTCCTAAAGTGGGTTTTCAACCGGTAAAGGGAAATTCCCACAGATTTCAGGGTCTGTATTTATGGGCAATAAAAGTATTTTGTGTTCTCATCATCACCCAAAAACGGCTGAACCACAGCTTGATGAGAAAAGCCCCACTAATTGCACTTCCACAGCCACCCATCCTTTGTGAACTGTGGGACCATGAAAGCATTGACTGTAAGCTGATGACAGCCATGAGGCTATTTTGACAAATACAGAAAACATTTCTGTGATGAGCTGTTGGATTTCTTTCTGGTGCCCCAGAATTTAGCTACAAGGCATCCTCGTCCTTAACCAAGTCTTTACCCTGGTCATTTATACCATCAGTGTGGGGAGCTTGGATTAGATGCTGCAGGGAGGGGGGCCCTAGTCCTTGGTTTGCTCGTGGGCTGCTGCATCAGGGCACACTGAAACTCAGGCTACAATAGGTGGTGGGAAACCACCTCTCTGAGGAAAGTCCACTTCTGCCAGGACACTGCATGCAGGACATTATGACAGGTGCAAACAGCCTTACATTCCTGCTGTCTTATATGTGAGCTGTTACCGTTGTCACTGAGAAATTATTCAATTCTGGTCCTTGGTGTCAACTAAAAAACAAAAATAAACCAGAGGTATTGCTGATGGGAGGACAGAACACCCAGAAGTCTGTAGATGTGTCCAGGTACCACGTAATTGTGCAGGTGGAGAGATGCCCTGCTCTCTTCCCTTTCACCATGAAAGCACAGGACGATGACAGGGCGAGCCCAGGGCTGGAGAGTAACTGCATTATCTCCAGTTAACTCCGTTTCCCAGCAGAGAAGCAGAGGTAAGTTAAAACCGAGTGACTCACGGCTGTGATTCACACCCCGCTGCCCCTCATCCCGCGGCCGCACGGACCAGCGGGGGCTCGGCAGATCCGCCCAGCCCAACCCGGGCTGCGCGGGCAGCGGCGCTGGCTCCGGGCGGGGGAGGCAGGCAGAGCCTGGGGCACAGCCCGGTCTCTGCTGGTCAGAACTGGGAGCAGAACCCCAGGGCAGCCCCGGCGCAGCAGCCGGAGGCGGGCGGGCCCCTCGCCCTGGCTGGGCACAACACGGGCGGGGATCGCGGAGCCCCGCGGGAGGGACAGCACCGGCGCCGGGCGACAGCCTGGGACACACACGCTGGGGCCTCCCAGCTGCCACCCCCAGCAAGGAGAAGGCTGAAGGGTCTGTTTCTCTATTACCCAGCCCTGCAGGCGTTTGGGATGCCGTGTGTCCCTTGCCAGGCAGCCCCCTCAGCCGAGCCCCGCTCCTGCAGGCGGGCGAGCTGCAGAGACGGACCCGTCCCCGGCGCTGCCCAGCCCCGCACACCCGCGGCTCTGTCTGCCGGCAGCCTCTCGGCAGCCAGACACCGCCACCAGAACTAGAACTTCCACAGTAATTACAGGCAAACCGTGGTGCTGGTTGAGCCTGTGCTGTAATTGCCGGCAGCAAAGATAAAACCTCCGTGCGGGCTCTCGAAGCTGTTTAGATGATAACCCTGCTCAGCTTAGTGCTCTCTGCAGCAGCATCCGTCTTTCAGCAATGTCAGCTAGTGTCCGTGCAAGGTTTCATGCAGCCCTACCTGCTCCCTCATTCCTCAGGTTTTTTGTTTGTTTGTTGAATTTTTCTTTTTTTTTTTTTTTTTAAA
>VZRO01007534.1:263214-279443 GCA_013397915.1 Daphoenositta chrysoptera | reverse complement strand
TTTTTTTTTTTGAGGCCAACTTCCACATGAGATACTTTGGTAAGATTTTCTCCCATAAAGCTCTCACTAAACAAGGCTTCCAAGGTTCACACTCATGAATTTGATTATTTCTGATGGAAACTGCATGCATCCCAGGTCCTTGGAGCATTGAGAGAAGGTGATTTAACTACTGGTATCAGTCTGATAATTTTGTACCTGGGTTTGGAGGCATACTCTGCAGCCGGTTCTCCACTAAGTGTTTGGTATGTTAAATTTTTCATGGCTAAGACATCTATGACTAAGGCATCCAGAAAGATTATTCTTTTTAAATACAGGTTAGCTGCTGTTTTATTTGATTTGTGTGGGTGTTATTTCACTCAGCGCTTCAGTGTCTTGTGACCCACTTACAGGCTGAAACAGGCTCCAGTGAACTTTCATGCCTTTATATTCCTGTTGCTCTTAACTTACAAAAAAAAAGCCCCCAACCTAAACCAACCTCCGAGGCAACTATCCTTGAGGCTTAAATCAGAAATGGCTCTTTTCTATAAGTGATTGCAAAAGTGTTCTGTCAGTTCAACTCGTGTCTCTCATGGGCTGTGAGGGACAAGTGGGGTTTCAGCAGGTCTTGGGGTGCTGGGCTTCTCTAGAAGGATAGTTAGTGGCAGGGACTCACATGAGCTTTTGTTAGCCCTTGTAAAAACTCATGTCCCACATCTAAGAGGGTCATGGACCCAGGGCATCTCCAGATTTACATGTGGCATTTGGGGTGAAGCTACTGCAAAGGCTCAGGTGCTCCTCAGCTGCCTCCAAATCCTCCCCCAGGTAGGAGAAAGCACTGGGAGAGCTTCCAAGATCCCTTTGGAAGGCGTTTAAAAGAAAAGGAAAAGAAAGCCTATTTCTACCCCAAAACAAGAGTGCCCTTGTGGGGAGCTCAGTTGGTGCCTAGTACTTTATTTTACTGGTATAATTGTGCCAGGAGAACGCGCGTGCTCTTCTGTACTGACATGTTCTTCAGGAGTTTAAGCAGTTCAGTCTGTCTTTGAAGAAGTTGTGAATTGACTTAATTACAATGTCAATGCATCTTCAGAGGGAAAATATCTCAATATAATGGCTGGAAGTTACAGTCAGGATAGTTGCCTTGGAAATGTTGAGCCCTTGCACAGTATCAGCACCGCCTCATCCAAATGAAGTTAGTGAAGCATGAAAAAGAAGCATAAGGCTCTTGGTCTCCTGACATCTTACATCATGGCAGGATGACTTACCAGAAAATCTGATTTAGCCAAAACCCATGATACACAGTGGGAAACAGATAGAGGGTTTGGTCAGGAGATGGGACCAGATCTACTGACAGTCTCTCCTCACCTTCAAAGCCACCTTCACCAGCAGCCACGGCACAAGCTCCTGCAGCTTCAAGGAGAAGCTTGTCCATCTCAGAGCAGGCCAAGTGATGATGTAGATATGTAGAAATATCTCAGTGACTCTTCACAACTTGCAATACTTCACTTGCGTGGAATACTGTGCATTTTAGTTTGGTTTGGGTTTTTTAGGAACCATGCCATATAGCAGATCATGAAGGAAAGCTAACAAGAAAGCAAAGTGACTCATTTAGAGAAAACACAGAGGGGAGACTAAGAATTGTCCCTTCAGTGCTAGGAGTAAGAGGCACTTAAGTAAGGTGCATTTTATGTAAAAACTTGAGAAGTCCAGTTCATGTACTAGAGAACTCACCAACTTAAATGTCAGGTGTTTACTGAAACACACACATGGTCTGTCCTGTGATAAAAGCTGGAGACCTCACATTCACATAAACAGAGACAACAAGGACAAGAATTTAACCAATATAACATTTTTACAATCACTTATAAACTAAGGCAAGAACAAGAATTGTAATGATGTAACATTTTTATAATTACACAGAACAAACTGTCTTCCAAAGGCAACAAATGCTTTCAGAGCCACTGAATTCCCTGAGCACTGGGGTCAATCTGTGCTTTCAGCAAGTTCAGTTCAAAGCTCTACCCCTTCCTTTCTGTTCCATCCTATCTCTGGTGCATCCCACTGTGGACCCAGAGATCCAGTTTCCAGTGGCTGCTGTAAATCATTCTTTCTGATAACATGGAGCACCTGTTTTAAAACTTCCCTTTCCTTTTCCCAAAGATTCAGAAGGGTTGGTTCACATTCCCCGTGGCCTAAAGCAGACAGCAAGACCGAAAGTGGTGGGTAGTTTCTAAAGAAATCTGGAACGCCTACATGCTTTTTAATTATATAGCTATGTGCACACTTAATTTAATTAAAAAACAATTACCACAATTTATTATATGAGTACAACTCTTTAGCAAACCAGAATTGCAGCTGAGTTTGCTTTTTGACTCTTCTTTTTTGTTGTTGTTGTTGATTCTGTGTAAGTGATCCTGGCTGATGTTTCTCCTTATGAAATAATAGGTGTTTGTTTGGGTAGGTGCTCTGGATGTTAATTTTCTGAAGTGGCATTGGGCTTTTTCTCCTCCTGAGGCAGGTTGGACAGAGGCGGCAATTTGTTTATTGAACTTAAATGATGTTGAACTGAAAAACAGGAGACTCCAAGAACCTGTGCTGAACACTGTGCTGTAAATGAGGGAGTCTCTTACTGTGCAGAGCAGTACAGCAGGAGAGATCTCTGCAGGAAATAAAAGTTCATGCTACACCACTAAATTCCTTGATATTCATTCACAGAAATGCATGTGCATTAATTAGGAAAGGCAAGTATTTCACCAGTGCAGATATGTCATCTTGTCTTTGAAGAAAGTGACAGGTTCACGTATTGCCTGAAAATATCTCATTCATGTTTTGCAACAGAGTTTCTCACCTCCTTTTGATTAACAGAAGTATCCACAATAAGGATCTTCTCAACGCTTGAAGTAATGAAACTAACTATAAATAACATCCATGGACTTGAAGGACGTCGCGAAAGCTCAAAAAACTTCTCAGCTCATGCTGTTCTGACAGTAGTGGGCAGAGGTGCAGAGTTTCTGTCTCTCCCCACATCCCTCATACCATGCTACAAGGCAGGTCTGGTGCCTTCCTTGGGGTTTGCTGCCTGGATGAGACCTCTTGGTGCATTATCTGTCCGATGTTGTCACCATCTTACAAAAGAAGTATTGCTTCTGGCAGTCTGGCTGGCAAAAACTCCAGTTTATCTGTCAAATTAGACATTGAAAATCTGCATATAAATCCAATCCCATGAAAGATCTGAGCAAACTTTCTGGCACGTGAGAAATTTAGGGGCATCCAGGACAAAGCTGAATAATACTGTGAGGACTGCATTTCTTCTTCTCAAAGAATACAAGAGCAGACCACCCTCTATTTCCCTGCTATTTGACCAACCTTTTGAGCAGGAAGCTTGTTGGAGTATCCAGCTTAGCAGCCACAGTCAAAGCAATGAAGCTGATCAGAGGATTACAGCAATACTAGCTGAGAAGGACCTTTGGAGGTCATCCAGCTCCACCTCCCACTTGGAGCAGGGTTTTTGCCAAGATTGGATCCGGTCAGCTGTGGCTTTGTCTAGACCAGTGCACAAGACCTCCAAGGATGGAGCTACCACAGCGCCTCTGGTTAGTCTGTTCCAGGGCTGTAGCACACTCCTAGGGAAGAAATATTCCTGAAGTTCAGTTTGAAATTCCAAAAGTGCAGTTTGATGTTATCACCCACTGGTGTATTATCCACTGTTACTGAGATGAGCATCTCCCTGCCAGTTTTGTGACTGCCCCACCAAGTAGTTGTGGACCCCTATCCCTTCCCTTCCCTAGATTAAAATACCCCACCCCTTTCTACCTCTCCTTGTAACCAAGTCTCCCAAGCCCAGGGTCATCCTGACTGCCCTTTGCTGGACCTTATTTCCTCAACATTCTTTCTGAACCTGGGGACCTCAAATCACACCTCACATGGTATTGCTAATGTTGATAAGCTCTTCCACAGCTTCCTTCTTAAAAGTGATCAGATGGTGTTGAAAGCCTCCCTGAAGCCAAGTATCCACTGTTACTCCCCTGCCCCGAGTCCCCACAGCTAGGCATTTTATCACAGAAGGCAATTTCATCAGTCAGGCCAAGCTGGACTTGATGAATCTATGACCATTCCCTGGTGCCTTCCTGCCCTGTTACATGTTTGGAGTGGACTCAAAGAGGCTGCACCTCCACAGGATTCAAGGCAAAGCTGACTGTACCCTATTCTCCACCTCAAAGACAGGCACAACATTGGCCCAGTCCCCAAGGCTTTCTCTGAGTCACCGTGGTTATTCCTAGCTGAATCTGCCCATCACTCTCAGCTCCTTGGGGTGAATCCCATCCAGCTGTATGGATCTGTACATCCAGCCTCCCTGAGCAGTCCCTGATGCTGGCTGCCTGCCTCCACCCCAAGCTGTTGTGGCACACCCTGAGCTCTGGGGCTGGCAGAGAACACTCATCAGTGTTCCCTCACCTCTCATGGCATTCGGTTGTCTCCCCACTCTCAGACCCACAGTGCTCACTGTGGACAACCTCATCTGGGAACACCACACGTGACACTGCCTTGTGAACCCAATAGATCCCCAGGGCTGAGAGAGGGAAGCCCAGGGACATGAGGCTCCTAGCCTTGGAGAGGGGAAGAGCCTGGGAGCAGAGCAGCTCCCACGGCAGCCTTGACAGTTGGCTGCAGATCTGAAACAGGCAAGTGGCAAACCTGCAGAGCCCTGGGCAGCTCAGAGACATTGACGTGGGAGAGCTGGGACTCATTTGACTGTATAAGCAAAGAGCTGAGGACCAAGCAGAACCAAACCTCATTCATTACTGCAACCCCACAGGGCTTCTGAACTCCTTTCTGAGCTGCTGATGAACAGAGCCTGCAAGACACACTAAGAGCAGGGTAGTCACCAAACTGCTTGTACCTCTAGTTATCTCTGAAGCAATTACCTTCAGAAGACATACTTCAAATAAGGCTGCTGCTTCTCTCTATCGCTGTGCAGAGAAACTGAAAATGTGCCAGACATTTCTGCTGTTTATGGCTCACAAATCCTTAACCCTTGTGCTGACTGTCAGCCATATGTGATCTTGGCAGCAGGTCCTGTCCATTCCACCCAGAAGAAAAAGCTTAAAACTAAAGAAAAGGATACTTCAGTACAATCAAAAGACAACTCTGTCTCCTCTTAAAAGATAATGTTAGAAGCTGGTTCAAATGTCTATAAATGCTGTGTGCAAATTCCTTTGCATATCAGTACTGCTCATCCCTTCTGATGTTTTTGGCTGAGCGTCTCAGATTTGGGTATATTAAAATGTGTGCAAATCTTCAGCTGGATCTCAGAAGGAAGCTCTCAATAGCTAGAGCCTAACATCAGGCAACATCCTTGCAGCAAGGCATCTACTAATGCAACGAATTTAGCTCCATTTCCTGTTTGCAACGCATCCAACAAACAGACTCCAGTTGTTATTATGTGTTTATAACTGCATTTTTTTTTCAGGCCTGTTTTATTTGTACATATTCCATCTTGAGGAAGGTCACACGCACTCCCTGGTTTCAAGCAGACCCACTCAGCACGTGGTGTGGTGTTTTCCGGGCTGACCAGGAGCTCTGTGAGCAGCAGCTGCTCCCCTCCCACGCAGCCCCAGGCACATCTGCAGCGCGTTCGCTGGTGGGCACCAGCCAGGCGCTCACTGCGCAGCTCCCCCGCCTCCTCTGCTGCGCCCAGGAGAAAAACCCCAGCCCCAGAGGTCTCCTTGGTGCACAGAGGGACCGCTGGGGCAGCAGGCTCCAGGGGAGGGTGCTGAGCTCGGCCGTGGGTATGGAGCTCACGGCTCGCCCGCACGGAGAGCGGCTCCCACATCAGCGGGGAGGCACCGAGCCCTGGCCCACAGCCAACCCCAGTGTCACTGCGGGGAAGAGAAATGAAGCATGTGTCCATGCCAGGTCTTCCTTAGGAGCACTGAGAAAGGTTAATGACAGGAGGAATCCCAACTCTTTCCAGGACAGGAAGCTTCTTTGGGCCAGTTTTTGTTCAGGCACCAGTGTTACTGCTCCACCAAGGACTCTGCTTACTGCCACTACTGAGGTGGGTTACCGTAAGATTCCTGCTCGGAAAAATGATCTGGCTTTGATAAATTTCTTCTGCAACTTCTCTAAAAACACAAGGTCTGAGATTTTTAATAGTGTGTAGAAGTTGTTTTGTTTAGCACTGCAAAACCAATACATGACTTAGTTAAATTGTATTTTTCAGAAGTGTCTGAGGTCCTGAGGAACTTAAGGAGTCAGAGCAGGATTTTAAAAGCTGGTTGAGACATGATTTGGTTTCATTTGAACAGTCAGGAAACAAAGAAGGACCTATAAAGACGCCCTGGCAGTAGCAAAGAAAGCTTATAAACTGCCTGTCATTGCACTTTACAACCACCAAAGTCTTTTCTAACATCTGCCTTCAAGACCAATCACATGTCAAAGGGAGAAGAAAATCCAAGATTTGAATAAATGTAAAAAAGAAAGGGGCAAAAGAATACAAATCTTGAAGCACTAGTGCATTAGATGACAGCAAACCCTTTTTGAGCAGTCAACAGATGCACTAGTTGAGAATTAACTGAATGATGAATTGGTAATCAAGAAAACAAATGAAAGACCAAAACATTTTAGTACACTGTGCCAAGAAAATGGCTTATTTGATCACATTTTAAGTGTAAGTATACCTCTTTCTTCTCCCACTTGTCCCTTTTAATCACATAATATACAAGTAAAGAAACCTTGTAAATAATGCATGTCTACACCTTTGTAAAAATACCCAAATAGAGATGATTCTTTGAGCTGCAATACAAACTCAACTCTTTAAACAAACCAAGAGCCCAAGAGGAAAAATTACTCTTGTACAGAATACTCTCAGCGTAGGAAAAGCTTGAGTGAGAGATAGCAAGTCCTTGAAGCACTGGCTCACAAGATCCACTTACATTGGAGAACCGGCAAAATCATCATCCTCAGCTGCAAGTTCTCCCTGCTGCATGGACAACAACTTGCTTTAGAAGCTGGCAAAGAGAAGTTTCAAGGTAAGTTAGCACCAGGTTTTGTTCACCTTAACAAACCAGGTGTTACAAGCTAGGCAGGCCGCCAGCTGCTTCAGTTCAGCCACCAGGGCAGCTACTTTTTACAAACCCATTTCTGAAATACAAGGAGGCTCCTTGAGGCTTTGACAGGGAATCACTTCAGAGGGGAAAGTGACTCTGAGGAGAGGGTAATGGAGAGTCAAGCTCGGGTTGATAGTAAAATTGAGAGGAAAAAAAAGATCAGTAAAGAAAAATTAGCAACAAGCAGAAATACTCCAGAATCACAGAATCATTTAGGTTGGAAAAGACCTCTATGATCATCAAGTCCAACCTTTAATCAACCACCACCTAAAACACAGGACTAAGTGCCACATCCAGTTGTTTCCTGAACCTTTCCATGGACAGTGACTCGACCACCTTCCTGGGGAGACCACTCCAAGTACTTAACCACCCTTTCAATGAAAAATTCTTCCTGATGTCCAACCTGAACCTCCCGTGGCACAACTTGAGGCCATTTCCCCTTGCCCTGTCACTTGTTCCCTGGGAGAAGAGCCCCTTCCACACCCGGCTACACCCTCATGTCAGCAATTGGTGATCACGTCACTCCTGAGCCTCCTTTTCTCCAGGCTAAACACCCCCAGCTCCCTCAGCTGCTTCTCATAGGATTTATGTTCCAGACCCTTCCCAGCTCCGTTGTCCTTCTCTGGACACACCCCAGCACCTCAAATGTCCCTACTGTATTAAGGGGCCCAGAACTGGACACAGAACTCGAGGTGTGGCCTCACCAGTGCTGAGTACAGGGGGACAATCACTGCTCTGGTCCTCCTGGCCACACTATTGCTGAAGTCACCAAGCAACAAGGGGAGAAACAGGGAAGACCAGAGCCCAGAGGCAAGGGAGAAAAAAGTTCATACTTCTCTGAAGCTGGAAACCCACCTCCACAGAGACAGATGGACAATAGGGGAAACTGGGGCGTAACAGACTTTGGCTGCCTGAAGTGCTTGAAGCCCAGCTGAGGCAGAGTTAAGGCTTTGATGAAAACCTTAAAAAAAAAGTTCTGTTTCCCAAACTGCAGCCTCAGTCAAACTTGAGTTTGTTTTAAAATAATGTGTCCCTGAATAATATATGTGGTTCCTTGAGGCACATGTCCAAGCTCAGGCTTTAGGTAAGAGTCTTCCCTTGAAGCAGCCATTGGGAGCTGAGCGTTCAGAGCAGCCAGAACTGTCTGCACCCCAGGCAGGTCTCTGTGAGCTGCAGTAGCAGCCAACGGGTAGAAGGGCACCTGAATCTCATCAGTGCAGTCCCCCATGTTCAACCATTTTATTAAAACCTGAAATAGCAATGAAGGCAATGACGTTAGCCAAAGCAGTTCCTGTTAACCTACCAAACTTACCTTCCTGGCGACTTTGGGCTTTTTGAAGCAGTTTTAGGACTCAAGACTCCAAAAGCTCATCTATTTCCCCTGCACATCCAGGTTTACACCAGGTGGTCCAGCAAAAGACACTCTTGCTCTTCACAAACCCTTCCTCACTTACATCCAATTTCTTTGACATGTCCAGCACAGACTCTCCCCATCATGGTCAGAGGTCCTATCTAAGCAAAATAAAGCTGATAAATACTGTGTGCAGTTATCTTCTGTGTGGGAAAAAGAAAAATCAAAGAACCCTAAATCATCTTTTGAGGGGGGATTAAAAAGATGACTTCTTTTAAACCATGTAGGCTGTAAGGCCGATAAAACTCAAATATCCCCCACAACCAAACATGAAACCATCAGGAAAATGGAAAATACTCACAGAATGAAGAAGAGAAGCCCGAAATAGGACTGTGAAAGGTACTTTCAGTCTGTGGCATTTTCAAGTAGCTTAGACTTTCAAAGCCATTTAAAAAGTTTTGTGCACATAACTTGCTCCTGGCATACTCCACGATTTTTCTGACCTTTCCACCTAATTACTTTTTCTTCCTCTCAAAGAGGAACAGAAAATGAGAAAACAGATCACAAGAGAGAGACAATGAAAGCTGTGAGCTGCATATACTACCAAGTATACAGAAAGTATTCCATAAGCTGTCAAATATAAGAGCAACACAGCAATTTTCATTTTTCTTCCACTTAAAAGCAATCACAGCTTGAAATGTTTAAAAGACAATGTCCCAAGTTCATGGCCCAAGCTCCTCAAAGTTTTAAACACAGCATCTTACAAGTGAGAGAACACTGTTTGTCTTTTTATTTGTAAACCAGAGTTTGAAATACCTTACAACATACTTTTAATTCCATTTCTCTAAAGAAAACAGCATTAAGAACTGAAAGAATAGTGTGCCATTAAATGTTAAGGACCGTATTTAAGAAAACCTTCCTTAAAAAAGGTTCTAGAGGTACAATGAGTTTAAGTTGTATTTTACAGTCCACTACTTAAGCATCTCAATGATTGAAAATGAAGTGCAAAAGTGGAAGTCCAGTCACAGATGAGGCTGTAGAACTGTGCTCAAGACTGAAGAGGTCTACCTAGGGCAGGCACAGCTGCACGATCCCCAAATTAATTCAGCCTGTCCCAGCCATGAGTCCTGCAGATCCGAGCGACACCATTGATTAAGTCAATTTGAACTACTTGATATAAATTCTCCCTTTCTAATAAGAAGGATATTAACTAAAGCTTTCAGTTAGGCAATAAAACCTTTCTAATTAGCAACAAAAAAAATAAAAGTGACATGCTTACTCTGTTTCAGGCACTTTCAAGATCATAGTTTATTTACTGTAGGTAAAAAGCTAGTATACAGATTAAGGGATCTCTTAAATTTCAACTCTACAGTTATACACCATCTAGTATTCTTGCTCTGAATATTAACCAAAAGGTTTCTAAACACCTGTAAGCCCCACTATAAATCTGCATTGTTATGAGGAAAAAAATATAGAAATCAATGCCTAATTTTTGCAATGCATAATATTTACACTGTGAAATCAATGGGAAATAACAGGCAGTGGCAAAGAGGCAATAAATTTTAAAAAGCCAGAGTTTTATATAGCTTTTGGGTTTCTTTACAATAATGGGCTAATCAGCATAATTGTATATATAAAAATTAAAATATAGCAGAGCATCCCATTACAGAAATCTGAATTGTCTTAACTGCTGCCATTACTTGCTAACCATTTACATGCAACACCTGCTAGGACTGACTTTTGGTATTTAAAGTGTAAAATAGTTCAAGGTTTAAGAGACAAACATTAATTTGTGTACAAAACGGAAAACTGCACTCAAGAATAGTACTGGTGATGAGTCTCTTCCATACAGAAGGGGAGGGAAAGAAAAAGGTACCAATGATAGAAAGCAGTCTCTTTCCATTCACTAATTTTCAAAGGCAATGCATAGACTGAGAATACCTGGATGGAAAACTTCAGAGACTCTGGAAACAAACAGCTTTCACACACAGGACCTCTGCAGGAGGCCTTTCTTTGCATCAGATGGCAATGGCTGACAGCAAATAAGGGGCACCAGGTGTACAAGTAAGTAGATCTTGCAAAATACTAAGATGGGGCAGTTGTTAATATACAATTTGAACTATATATACAATATAATGGAATGTATCCCCTCCCAAGACTGGTTTATGAAACAATTGGACCTTTCTATACTAGTCGTATGACTCAGCTATCATTCTAATGAAAATATAAGTACACAAGAGACTTGCATGAAAATTAAAATTTATGGGGCATTTTACAGGAACTATTGACAAAGCTGCTTAATGGCATTTCTGCTTTTTAAGTAATTTTGTTAGATATAATTGAAAACTTCTGTGTATAAAATGTCCTGACAGACACTTTGACATGGAGCTTTGGTGACAAACCACTTCAATAACAATGTGGTGAAAAATTAAACAAAATATTTAAGGTAACTCAAACTGAATAGGAAATGGAATGCCAATATGGCAGTTAACCCTTTTTTCTGTTGTTTAAACAGGAAAGTCTCTTGTACCAGCAGAATCCTGTATACAGATAGAGAAGTAGGGAATACACCACTTATAATTCCCATTAAACAAAAGCCGATTCATCATGTGAGAAGGTACAAATTACAGAAAACATGAATAGTCAATAAAAGAGAACAACTGGTTTACATAAAAGAAGAGAGAACACTTCAGTCTGAACGCAGTTATTTTGTGAAAGCTGCTACAACAGCCCACAGAACCTCATTCGTGTTGGTTTTCATACATTCAACCTCAGGGTCTAAATCCAGGAGCTGCCGCACTCTCTTTGTGGCTAAATCGTACTGCTCATCCAGGAGCGGGGCGAAAGCGTTCTCCAGGACATCCGAGGCGTGGGCTAAATACACCAGCGCCAGCAACCGCTTGTCCATGCGGTGGGGGTCGTTCACCCACTTGTCAAGAACTGCCTCCTGAACCTTCTTGATGAGGCGCTGTTTGATGTTGTTGTTGGTGAGAGGGTGTGTAGTCATGTCAAAAAGAAGGAAGTTCTGTTTCTCTGTTGTCAGTACACCTTTTTCCACTAGATTTTTAGCTAACCGCTCACGGACGTTTCGTAGTTGGTAGTGTAACTTCAGTGGGTTCCATGTTTCACCTGAAACAGCAAGAAAACCACACAACAGTCAGACAAAGTTTAAGCTGTACTGTTGCAGCGATTTTTTTTCCCCCTCTGTGGTGCAGAATAAGCTGTCAAAATCATACAGCAGACTGCAAGACACTGTGCTCCTGTCAGCATTTTTCTGATCCCTGGCACAGAGGCAGAGACCAGGAGAACCTCCTTGGAGGAGCTCTAGGGTATATTTAAAGTTTGGATGAAACAATAGCTAAGTCATGTCTTGATTACAGATATGACAAGTAAACAAAAACTTGTCATGTAAAACAAAAAACAAACCAGTTATGCAGAATGAATTTACTTTTAGTAACAATAAAAATAAAAAAAATCAAGCACCTTCTACAGTCTTTGTGCATTTTTCTGAGTCCAGCCTGTTACCATGTCAGAGACTGGAAGAAGTGTTACTGCCTTTCTTCTGCCACAGAGACAAGCTAATGCACACCTATGTAGTGCAGTTCTTTATTTCTCCAGGCTTCCACTCTTCTCTCCCTTCCTGCCTCCACCAGATGAAACAGTGATGATGTACTGTGACACAGGTGTGCACACAATGAAGCACATGTTGAGCAGAGCCCTTAATGTTTCTACATAAACTATTTCTAATGCCTTTTGTTAAAGGCAGAAAAGCTGGGCCCTTCAGTGTGTGACTGTGTGTGCACAGAGGAGGAAATTGAAAAAGCACAAAATCAGCATCAACAGCTCCTGACAAAGCTAAAACTGTTCAGCAATGAAAATTCTACCTTTGCTTAAGAGCTTACTTCACAGGCTAAAAATTTTAATTCCAGCTTATTTAGTATTTATCATAAGAATTTAAATCCCCTCCTGATGTAAAAGACTATGCATTTTAAGGGGTAAGAAAAGGAACAGCATTAAGTATTACTTACATAGATGGAGGTTTGCCATAAATGATATGAGAATTTCTGTACCAAACTTTTGAAAAATTTATTGGTTAGCACAAAATAATAATAATAAGAAGAACAGCAACAGTAAGCCACAGGTAACTTCGAGGTTTCTTGCACTGTGATGGAGGGTGATATGCTGTATCCAAGTAACAGCCAAGAGAAGTAAGGAAATGAGGTGACTCCAGCTGCTGAGTGAAAGGCAGAGAACCAACCAGGCCTGAACTACACAAGTCCTTATAGGTCTCACACGTCACTGAATGTGATTCCCCAGTTTGATCACTAATGGAACCATCACACGAACACAAAAAGTGGTTTCCTTACTACCTTTCACAGGGCAAAGGCTACTTCCTAGATTTTTGTACAGTTGCCATGTGGACGAAACTCAGTGCTGGGGTGACACCTTGTGACCAAGCTCCTCAATTACACAGACACTTGCAGACACAAATGTTTGCTACATCTACAGGAAATCCGGCATTTTGAGCCAAACTTCTGTATTCCCTGCCCTTGCTTTCCTTAGAGGGTACCTTATAAACACAGCCTGGCAAACATCACCTTACATGTCCATATATTTATTTCCCTGGTGGCTTTGAACTCACACATACTGTAACTCCAAGCAGCACTCTGCATCACTGATAATTATGGATAAAGTAGCTTTTTTCCAGGATTGACCTTTGGTCCCCAAAGCAAAATTCTAACGGAGTTTATGAATTTATTACATGAAACTAAACAAAGAAAAACCAGCCAACAAAAAAAAAAAAAAAAAAAACAACCCTGCCCAGATCCACTGAAATATTTTTCTTCAGAAGAACAGATCTCTAAACTCCGGGAAATGCAAAGAACACTAATGCCATCCAATAATTAGTAATTAATAAACATACATTAGTAAAAAATATTGATTCAAGCCTTAGCCACAGCACTGATGATGACTATCTTCCCAGAGCCACAGCTCAGCAGGGTTCAGAAAACGTTAGCTTAGCTCAAAGAAAATCTACAACACTAGTTCATTCATTAGCTGACCTTTCTTGAGCCAGTCCTAACTTGATGTGCATTGCACTGGGAGAGGAGGTGAAATGTCAGCACAAATTATGTGTTTGGGACAAGAAAAGTGAATTGTTTTTGCAGGCTGTAAGAGGGAAGGGGAGCAGAGTGAGAACTGAACTGCACGGCTCTGCAGCAGCCATGCCCCACCCCGACACGGGCTGCTTTGCAGTCCAGTTTCCCCCTGCCTGACGGCCAAGGAGTAGGAGAGCACGGATGGCAAGGACCTGAGAATGAACTGGTGTGCAAGGAAGGGTGTTTAAGGTGGTGCAAGATGAATGGGAAGAACAAAGGAAACAAGAAAGCAGACAAAGGCGAAGAGATTTTGCTCATTTCTGCAGCTCATCAGTTGCAAGAACTAACAGATTTTACACAGGCAACTTCCATGTCTCATTACCCCCAACCTCCCACTCACATTGTTGACAAAACAGGGTTTCTTCCTGCACTGTTTGTACAACTCAAGCACAGCTCTGATCTACTCTAAGGAAGCTGTACTTATGTGTTTTGTGAAAACCGACGAATGCTGGTGATCAATTCTGTCTACAGTTCAGCCTGGAGAGGAGAAAGCTCTAAGGAAACCTTGCTGCAGCCTTTCACTACTTAAAGGAGGATTACAAGAAAGATGGGGTCAGGCATTTTAACAGGGCCTGGGACATGGAGTAATGGTTTTAAAGTGAAGGAGAGTTGGCTGAGATTAGATGCAAGGAAGAAATTTTTCACAATGAGACACTAGAATGGATTGCCCAGAGAGCTGGTGGATGCCCCATCCCTGGAAACATTTAATGTCAGGTTGGATGGGGCTCTGAGTAACCTGGTATAGAGGAAGATGTCCCTGCTGACTGCAGGAGGGCTGGACTAGATGGTCTGTAAACGTCCCTTCCAACCCAAACTATTCATAATTCTATGATAATTGACATTTCATTTTTTCGCAACTATTTACTAGCTTTACAGGGAGAGCTGTGTGCAAAGTACTCAAGAAGACTTTGTTTTGATCAACAAGAAGTATCTAACATTTCTTCATTTCTTCAGTTAATGAAAAAATAAAACTCCTAATGCTTTTTTTCTTTATGATTAATGGCCAAATCACCTTCAAATTTTACGTGTGAGCTATGAGCTCTTCACCTCCTTTCTTTATTGAAAGATCTGAATACTCAGTCCACACAGTCAGGCTCCACACTTCCACTAACCCTCATTTCCAAAGACAGAGAAAGGCAGTTACATCTCCAGGGTGCAGTCCTGGTTTACTTCAGAGACAGCAGAAGGCACCTCTTCCAACGAGTTGAGATGTCCTCTGACACTTCCATACAGATCCTTTGTACCAAGTTAAGTCAAAAGCAACAGTTACTTTATTTGATTAAAGGCTACAATCAACAAGAGACTACCCTAGAGGACAGACTAATTAACTTTTCTGCATATTTTCTCTCAAAAAACCTTGCAATATAATCTCTAGTGATGCCAGATAATTAGGTTTATTTGGATAAAAAAAGCAAATACGTTATGTCCAAGGCTTACCACTAAGCAGTTCAATCCAATTTTGTACTGTTTCAGGAGGCTGGGTCTCTTTTATGTGTTTCAGAGCTTCATCAAGCAAAACATCCCCTGTAGGAGCATCTGACTTGCAAATCACCTAAGAATGAATAAAACACAGTCAGTAGTTTGACATTAATTCATATATGACAAACACGCTCACCAATTAAAAAACCTACCTGTTACAAAAACCAAAAGAATTTTTTTAAAAATAAGGAGCTCTCTCTTAAGAATACACGACTTTGAAAAACCCAAACCTTTGTTATTAAAAAACCCCAACTGTCTGTGGCTTTAATTCAAAATACGTTAAGTCTGAGGTTATCTGTAGCTTAAATTAACCTTAATGGGCTAAAATTGTAGTATTAATAACAAACTTAAAACCTAGTATTTTTAGGGAAAATAACTCACTTATCCAGCCAGGTCCTTTGCTACCTCCTCAAAACAAAGTATGCTACCCTAAATTAGTCTCTGAATATAGTCTATTTTACTGCTTCAAGTCAATTTGTTCAAAATACTGAGTTAAACACTAAGGTTGAATGAAAGTAATAAAAATCAATGAAAAAAGTACAAAAGCTAGTTTTCTTCAATATATTAATGGATAAAAATAGGCTCATGACAACATCTGCAAGTTTTGCAGCTCTGAAGAACACACTTCCAGGTAACAGAGTTTCATTTAATAACAGTTAAAGCACGCATATTAGGGAAAATACGTATGTACTAATAAACCCCTTACCATGCAACAACAAATGCAATACCATTTAAATTTGTTAATTAATAGCTTCTAAAATTATTTGAGTTCTTCATTCAGGAAAGCACAACAAAAAAATTTATTCAGAGTAACATAATATAAAAATCTGATTAACTGCTTGTTTACCGGTATAAGTAGTTATAGAAACCATGTACAAATACAATTCTTTTACTGGATAGAAAATCAAGAGTACCAAATGAAACCTTACAGATTAAACTACCTCAAGTCTCCATGTTTAAATAAAACCCTTCCTTATTTATAGAAGAATTACTACAGTTGTTAATAGTAGTAATAGTAGTTGTTGTTATTATTCTTGTTGTTATTATTATACCTGGAAATTTAAATAGTTTTACAGGTTAGCACTTTATAAGCATCCGGTTAAAGATAGCAGGCAATTGACAGAGAAATGAATACATCAATACAATTCCATATAT